>SNQJ01S0197369.1:0-16490 GCA_010110895.2 Picea sitchensis | reverse complement strand
GTTGATTACAGGTTTTTTGGCACAGGTTGGTGCATGGTTGATGCTCTTGTTTATGGTACAGATTGATATATGTTGAGGATTGTTGCCTCATCTCAGTTGGTGCTGAGAATGCAAGATAAGTATTGCATATAGAGCTGGTGCTCTTGTATATTTGTACTTTATTCAGTTGTTGTTGATAAACCCCAAGGATTGTAGTCCGTAATAAAAGGAAAATTGTACATACATCTTGTGTTCTTTGTGTTCATTGTGGTGATGACTTGTTGATGATATATTGTTGATATGTGCTCACATATAACTGGTTATAAATGATAACAATGGGTAATGAATAAATGTTGAATGCTAATTGATGAGTTTTTGTGCAAGAGGGAATTTTTGGGAAAAAGAGCCCCACACTCATTCACCCCCCCTCTAAGTGTGGTAGGTGTGTCCAACATGAAATACACAGACTCGGTGACAAGTCATTTGAAATATTTGTCTATAAACCAGTCTGTAGGAGGGCCAACTTCATATGTGTCTTCCAATCCCACTCAGTCCATGGATGTACATTCTGTGCAATTGTCGACTAGCCCAAATGGTAACCAACAACTAGGAGGGAATAAGAAGAAAGGACATAATAATAATTGTAAGGGTGGGAAGAATAATATTAAACCCAAGGACAATGGTAATAATGAGAGTATGAATAATAATGCTGGTTAGGGAAAGAAATAAAGGCGTAAGGTGAAATTTCCTTGTAATCTTTGTATAGATGATCATCTTACTCATTTATGCCCCAAACTTGTGGAATATGTGAGGCTCTTATCTCTACCATCTGTCGTGCTGACAAATACTTTTCCACATAACCAACACATGGCCTCAAGCTCCTCAAATGCCAGAAATGTGGCCGGTGGAAGTCAAAACCCACCGACACAAGACAATGACCATTTGTGCATAAATATGGTCAAATCTCAAGTTAATGTAGCCACATGGTCTCGCGATTACAATTATTCACAAACTGTACCTGGTCTAGAATATCCTCCTCCTCCGAAGATGCCTTTGCAGATCAAAAAACCAGAGCCACCTCCTCGTATTCTGAAATGAGTATTCAAGCACTCTACCCACAATCCAAATTCTATAGCTGACTGGAATTACTCTATTATCAAGGACCTGGGTCAAACCCCTTGTGCGATGTCGGCCCTAGAGGTACTCCAGACATGTCCTTCATAGAGTAATTCCTTTCTATCTGCGTTAGGAGCTCTAGACACCTATGGCTCAAAAGTTAGAAAGTTTGACATCACATATGTGAAGTCATTCTTTCCTTACCATGTGGCATTCCAAATTCACATGGGTTACTCAAAGTATACCAGTAAGCGTGCGGTTGTTGATGAAGTCACTGCAACATGTGTGATGTCCTTGATTTGTTGGAAAGCTCTCGGCTCTCTGACTCTCTCTCAATCTCCGACCATGCTGACTACTTTTGACTGTTGTTCCTTCTACCCTCACGGTATTCTTCCTGCCTTTCCGGTCCAGTTAGGTGGAAAAATGGTAGAGGTGGATGTTGAGGTGGTTGATGCAGCCCTCAATTATAACTTGTTACTAGGACTCAATTGGACTTATGCTATGAATTTCGTTGTATCGTCTGTCTTCTACACTATTTTTTGTCCTCACGATGGGAATATCATGACGGTCAACCAATTATAATTTACGTATGCTAGCCCCAGTGCATCTATTGGACCGTCAATCCCCATGGTCGACAATTATCAGCTGGCAACTGAGAATATCGGTGTCGGAATGTTTTCATCCCTTATGGGTACCTTCAACTTCATGGTACCGATTCACCATGTTTATGCCATGTCTGGTAGGCCCGTTTCATCAGAGAGGTTCGTTCCTTTCCGCACTTATTATTTTAACGATCCTTGGACCCTACCTTCCTTGAATTCATATTGTGAAGGTTATTCAGATTATGGAATGGCCATGCCACTATCATTGGTAGAGATAGTGTATCAAGTTGTTCTCGACTCTTATGTCGATCCTAATCCTATTACCTCGTCGACGAACGAGGAGAATCCTATTCTTAAGTCCATTTGGGCCACTTCTTTGTCTTGTTCACATGACTGCCTCGATGATACTTTACCCTCAAATGAATCTATCATTGAAGCCATGAATGGTTCTGAAAAACCTTGGGATGATATGCATCATCGCTCTTATTTTCTCCCAGAACTTGCTAGAATCGAACAAGATGACTTTCGATCTACTTTGAGTGAGATAGTTGGTCACACCGTAGTTCCACTTGATATGCATGACATTTATGTCGAAGGAAATATGGTGAGTATCTCTCCTACCATCACGATCGATATCTCTTGTAACCCTAGAAATATTGAAAATGTACACATCAGTGCAGATTGTTCGCTGAAAGAAATCATTATCTACACTAAGCTCTTCAAGGAATTCCAGGACGTATTTTCTTGGTCATATGAAGAGATGCCAGGAATCGACCCTTGAATTTTTGAGCATGATATTAGAACTTATCTGGATGTTAAGCCTCTTCGACAACTTCTTATATATATCAATCCTCAGAAGGCCCCTGCTATTAAGGCAGAGGTTGAGAAACTACTTAATGTTGGATTTATCTACCCGGTTCTTGTTGGCACAGGGGTAGACCCAGGGTTTAGCTCCAAGAGCGCAACAACAAGCCCTAACTACTGGCCCTTTCGGCTACACCTGCGAAGCAGATGCAGTCTCACCTGAAGAAGCTATGGGGGGGTTGCAGGACAGAGATGTCTATAACCAAGGAAAATATCAAGTGGATCCAATACCAGAACAATACAAGATTCATATGTCACTTATCAGCTTAGATCTACTCTGCCCATCTATTTATTAGATCTAACATGGTAATGCAATCACAATATATCAATTGGAAAATATAGAAGACCAATCACACATAACACAAGATATATGTGGTTCACTCTCTCTCTAGCGCTACGTCCACATAACTGTGCTTTATAATATATTAAGATGAAGCATACAGTTCTTATTTTCACACTTAGCTAGCATATCTTCTCTCTTCTCCTCTCTTTCTCCCCCCTCCCTGTGCAGCCAACTGCAGGGTTTAACTTTGCACCTAGATGAATATCTTACAATACCAGAAGGCTCTCCCACTTAGCGCTTCTCTATCCCACAACAATAATCTCTCACAACATACCAACAACAAGATCAATACTAGTAACAATGACAACAACAACAACCCAACCCAGGTCCTCTTGACCTTTATTTATACATTACAATATCTCACTGATATCCTTAGGCTGAAACCTAGGTGTCAAAACCCTAGATACCAAAACCCTATGTGTCTAAAACCCTAGGTCAACTTGACCTACGTTTTTAGGGCTTAGCCAACCTGTCTTTCCTTCCTTCTCGCGCGGTGCTCCAAGGCATCTAATGATGGCCTCTTCCACTTGTTGACCTGTCCACAATCCTTCTTTCTTGCTGATCTATCATCCTCAATCTCCTCATTCAATGGCTTGCTTCCTCAGACTTCTCTCTGTCTTTTCTTCTCTTTTTCTCACTTTGACCCAGTAGCAGTCACTGTGCCTTCTGCGAAGTTTGAATTTTGCCTTTTATTCCTTTTTCTTCACTTACTTCCATAACTAAGGGCCAACATGCCCCCAACACTCACCTGTGACTCATCCTGAGGCACTTCAGATCTGATTCTTTTGTTTTACTTTGACTTCAGACTGCGCAATACAACCCTTGCTTTCTGTTTGATGCCTCCTCTCCTTCCTTGTGCAGATTGTCTTTTCTCTATTTCGTACCCAGTTTCAACTACACTTGGTACCTATACCCTTCTCCTTCATGCTTATACTAAGAGCTGCAAGGCAGCTGGTTGTCATAATACAACTTAAGCTGGCTCCCATTCACTAATCCTTCCTTCAATTCTCCCTTCAAGGTCTTCAACTGTGCAACTCCTCCTTCTGTAACATAAGCGACCTCATATGGCCCGAGACAATGAATTGTGAACTTCCCAAGATGCTTGATGAACTTACTTTCATATACCAGTACTATATCACCTTGTGTGAATGCCTTCTTCTTGATGTGCCTGTCATGATAGGCCTTCTCTCTTTCCTTTTGTACCTGTTGATGAAATCCTACAACAAATCTATCTTCTTCCAATTCAACCAAGTATGCAAGCCTCTCTTGAACAATGCTAGTGTCCTCCATATCTGTAAAGGAAGCAATTCTTAGGCTTTGTACCAAATATTCCATGATCACAATGGCTTCGAGGCCATACACCAACTTGAAAGGAGTCTGCATTGTTAGTTTCTTATCGGTGGTTCTATAGACCCAAATTACTGTTGGTACTCTTAAATCCCAATCACCCTATCCACACTGCAAATTTTTGTCAGTGTTGTTTCCAATATCTTGTTGAATGCTTCAACCGTCCCATTTTCTTGAGGATGGTAAGGTGTGCTCTTCTGATGGTGGACTGCAAATTCCCCAGTTAGGGCTTCAACAGTTTTATTTATGAAATGTGTGCCTTGATCACTCATAAGGATCTTTGAGCAGCCAAACCTGGTTATGAAGTCATCAAATATGAAGTGCGCAGTTGTAGTTTCACTACAGTCCTTGACTTCTCTTGCTTCGACCAATCTGGTCAAGTACTCTATTGCTGTAATTATGTACCTTGCTCCTGTACACTTTCCTGGTGGGTTTATAGGTCCCACAAAATCAATGGCCCACTTCTCAAATGCTTGTGAGGTCAGTTGTGGTGCTAATGGAATTTCATCCCTTCAGGAAGTTTTTCCAACTCTTTGGCATACATCACAGGCTTTGGAATAGTCTTTAGCATCTCTGTGTAAGGTAGGCCACCAAAGCCCAATTCTCAGAACCTTCTGTGAAGTTTCTTTCCCTACGTATTTCCTCCTGTGATGCCTTCATGAGCTTTTGCGAGGATCAATGGTCGCTCTGCCTCCATAATTCACCTTCTCAATATCTCATCAGGTCCCATTTTGTATAGTTGTCCAGCTATAAGAGAAAAGTCTGCAGCGCACACTACTAGTTGTTTCTTCTGGGGAATCGTATATTCACTAGGTGTCATTCCTGTTGACAGGAATTGAACTATTTCTACGAAGGAATCATCAATATTTCTAATGGCTAGTAGATCTGCATCCAATAGTGCATCCTCCAAACTGGTTGGCTATTCTCCATGTTCTAACCTTGACAAGTGGTTAGGGCCTTTGTTCATTCTTCCTGGATTTACTATGATCTCAAAGTCATATTCCTGAAATAACAGAATCCATCTGCATATTCTCCCCCCCAACACTAGCTTGTTGACTAGGTATTTCAGCGCAGAGTGATCAATAAACATTTTAAGGTGCCCTTCAAACAAGTAGTGGCGGAATTTATGGAGCGCATACACCATGGATGACCCTTCTCGCTCAGTGGTGGTGTAGTTGACCTCTACAGTTGATAGCTTCCTGCTAGAAAAATATACTGTATGATCAATCTCTCCTTCACTAGGTTGTGCTAACACTACTCCTAAGGAAATGTATGATGCATCGACATGTACATGAAACTTCTTGGTCCAATCTGGGAAAACCAGAATGGGCACAGTGACCATATTCTATTTCAGTGTGTCAAATCTCTACTAGCATTCTTCTGTCCAACTGAATTGACAATATTTCTTCAAAATATTCTCCATGGGTGTTGTAATCTGGGCATATTCTTTAATGAACTTCCTATAATATCATGTGTTTCCCAATGCAGTGTGCAACTGTTTGATTGAAGTAGGAGGTGGCAGATCAACTATAATGGAAATTTTAGATGGATCAACTAGCAATCCCTTCTTGCATACAATATGGCCTAAAAACACTCCAAATGGTGAGAAGAAGATGCACTTCTTTAGGTTCAAGGAAATTTGACACTTCCTACATTTATCCAACATTAGCCTTAGACATTCAATATGATTCTTCAGTAAACTAAAAACAGTCCAATCATCAAAATATGCTTCTAGAAATTTATGCAAAAAATTCTTGAATGCTTTGACGAACACCCTAGAAAATATGGTTGGGGAATTCTTCAATCCAAATGGAATCACTGTATATTGGTAGGATCCCCATTCTGTTGCAAATGTGGTCTTATGGTGATCTTCCTTGGCAATTCGGATCTGATGGTATCCTAAAAATTTGTCTGTAAAATAATATACTTCCTGGCCTCCCACATTATCTAACACTTCATCAGTGAATGGTGTAGGGAAGGGGTCATGAAAACAATCATCATTCAACTTCCTGAGATCTACACATATCTTGATCCCTCATGTCTTCTTGTCTTGCACCACCATAGGGCTAATCCATTATGACTCTTCGACAGATTCTATAATCCCTTCTTCCAGCATTCTGTCGAACTCAATCTTCACTTTCTCCTTACATTTAGGGTTCAATATGTAAGGTCTTTGTTTGACTGGTCTTGCATCTGGATTTAAAGGAATCCTCATTTATCCCATAGGCCCTTTAATTCCCTTCATATTAGTGAACTTGGTTGGAAACAAGTCCTGATATTCATGCAATAACTTTGTAATTTTGTCAATGGTAGAAGCATCCCAATAATCTTCGACATTAGCAAGCTTCGAGGTCTATTCTATTCCAATATTGAACTTTTTAATCTTGATTGGTTGTCCAGTGAATGGTAACTCAACTCTTGTTCCTTCCACATCTCTTTTGCCTTATGTTTCTGTAATGTTCACCTTTCTTGGATCATCGTCCTCATCAACATTGATGTTGTAACAACCTTGCAGTTTTTGTAGAGGCGCAGTTCATTCGTCCTCGTCTTTCTCCAAAGGGAGGCTAGAGGCCTACTCAAATAATTTTTGTTTGAAAATATGTAGTGCTTGATCTACTGAAGGATATTGACTTTCAAATAAGAAGGTGGTTACAAAATTCCGAGTCATACCTTTCCAATCTATAGTGATGAGGCACAACTCTGCTTGAAGGTACCAGTTTATAGGTGTCGTGTCCAGTGTGTTGATGAATTTTTGTACCCATTTTTCTTGAGGAACGTTGCTCCAGGATTCCTCACAGCTTTGCACATGGTCCTTTGGGCAGCTTCGACCTGTGTACCAAACTTCGTAGCCTTCCACTTGTGCTAAGAATCGCGTTGTCATCAAGGTACAACATTGTACCCAGTCTGCAATGTTGTTTTTGTGTGTCCCCCACCATCTTTCTAGGGTTTCTTTCAAGGCCTCATCCATCGCTAACAATCTTTGTTTCATTGGTACACTTTATTCAAAGTCTGACAAGAAGGTTTCTAAAGGATTTAGACCATCAAAGGTGGGTAAGTTACTTACTGTTGTGTCAATCCAACGAACTTCTCTGGTTAATCTAGCGCATATTCTTGTAGATACTTCATACATATTATTTTGCTAGTTCTCCAGTGCTTCTTCTGAGTCTTATGAACATGCGCTATCACTTCTCCATCTTAGGTTTCCATCGGCCATAGGATTAATGTAATCTTGTTGTCTGGCTGTTAATTTGAATATATTTTCCATTTCATATGTGTGGTCTTCTTCTCTGATGGGATCTGTGTATCGTTGATTTTCATATGGATATAAGGGTGCAATGAACCTAAGGCCATATTTTTCAAATGTCATATGTCTTTTCTTTAAATCAACCACAGTGGAATTATTGAAAGCCAAATCAATTCCTAACAGTGCAGGGTATGAGCAACTGTCATCAACTATCTCAATTACCTCAAACTATGAAAATGTTCCTACTTCTTCAATGTCCATAGGGACATGTTCTAGTCTGCCAAAGGGGCTTACCACCTGCTGATTATCCATCCTGAGCCTGATAGGGGAATAGATTAGCCTAGGTTTTCCCATCAGTGCCCAATTTTGCTTCGTCATGACATTGACCTCTGACCCTAAGTCGAGGACCACATAGTCTATGTCATATTTGCCTATTTGAGCATTCAAGTGTAATTCCTTATTTTTCCTTCTCTTCTTAGCGATTTGGTGTACTTCCCTATTCAATAAGGGGTCAGTATTTCCTAGCTCATACTATCTGATAAAATTTTGTAGTTCTTGTACAACACTTTCATCCTGAATCAACTTAATACAAGTATATAGAAATTCCATGAGCTTGCTTACCTCTTTTCCTTATTTTGGCGAAACAGACTGATCAAATGCCAGAGGCATTCCATATTCTCTTACTTATGTTCTTGTCGTTGATGAGGAACCCTGGTCTCCTCTGAATTCTTTTCTTGCTTCCTCAAATATTTGTATTTCTTTCTTTGCATCAAAGGTTTGGGTCTTCTCTGCAGCTTTCCTAATTCCTGAATCTTCTGTAGTCTTCCCTTGGATCATTCTGTCATCTCTTGTAACAATGCCTCCTCTAGTAATAACACCGAATATATAATATTCTCCATGAGGTTTATCTTTGATCAATTGAATCTACGGGTTCTGCTAAGGTCCTCGTTTCTCCTTAATTTTATCCAGCAATGTTGGACATTCCTCTATAACGTGTTCAAAAGAGTTGCAGTAGCTACAAGTGGTACAAGGGTTCTGACAGTCCCTTTCCAAGTGTCCTGGATGTGTGCAGTTATAATAGATTATTTGTCATCTTCCTCGACCCATTTCTCCTCCTCGTCATCTTCCTATGAATCCACCACGAGGATTGAAGTTTCCTCTCCCAGGGGAGTTATACTGTGTAGTGTTTCCTTCTTGTTGTACTTCACCTTGAATCTTTTATATATATCTCAACCTTTCATGCATGAGATCATAATCCCTATAATCCCTATCATCCTGTCCCACGAACTTACAGAATGTGCAATCCAAATTTGTGGGTGTCTGAACATATTTTTTCATGTAATAGAACTCACGAGTACGATGTTTATTTCGGCATACCTCACACCAGGGTAAGGTGACTTGCTTCAAAGGACTTGGAGCTCCAGAGGCCAAGTATTCATGGAATAGGGGACAATTTTCCTTGTCATGGCCCTCTGATCTACATCTAGCACACCAAATGTCTTCTCTTTTATCATTTCCCTTGTCTTTCTCCATATCTGCGACCTGCAAAGACAAACTAGTTAGCTGACTCAAGATTTGACACATACCTGAGATGGATTCTCCCATAGGGGATGATTCTAACTTCATGGTGATATCCAGTGCCTCAGCCTATGAAGAAATCTTATGTTTCATCAGAGGAACTCTGATGTATGGTAAGAGGGAAACAATGAACCATTCCTTTTTCTTCTCATCTGGGATCTGAAAAGTCAATTGGCCTGTTAAGGTCTTGAATCTCTTATCGAACTCCCAAACAGGTTCGGATACCTTCTGCTTGATCTCTTTCATCTCTGTAATACATTGTGACTCTTATTTGGGTTTCTCAAACTCTATAATCAATGCATTCTTGATCTCATTCAGCAGCTTAGGCTGTGAATTTCCTTGGACAAGCTTCATTTACCAGCTCAATGCGCAGTCCCTTTAGGTAGTGCTAAACTAGGTTCTTTTGACAGCTTCGTCGGTGACATTTTTAATATTCCATATGGCTTCACATAGGAACCAGTGTTGATCAGGATCTTCATATCCATCTCCCCTAAATATAGGGAGTCTCATCTCATCTACCATAGATCTTCCTAGGTTTCCTTTCTGAGTATGTGGTGGACTACTAGTAATAGTACTCTAAACGGTCTGGTAACTTTGATTCTTTGATTATTTAATGTTGTTGAAACAACAAGAGTATTAATAGTACTTACTTCAATATTCTACGCAGTTCCTGAGGTTTCTGGCTCATCTTGGTGAAGTTCTTCAACTTCCTCTTCCTCTACCCTAATAGGTTCTGAATGATCTTCATCCGTCAGGTCTGCCTCTTCTCCACTGTAGAAAACCTTGTCTCCGTAGTTCTGCTTGAATAGGTTCGCAAGATGAACTTCTCTGAACACTCTCCCACTGCACGTATGTCTAGCCTCTGTGTCGTTGTTACTGTTCGAATTCCTGAACATTAGCTTATCCAAATCTGATCAATCTATTGTATCTTCGAGATGTTATTTTCATGCAATAGCATCTTGATTCTCAACTTCATAAAATGAAAAAAAAAATCCTCTAGGTCCCTTGAAAAAATATCTCTCGACCTAGCTGTATGAATCTACTCTGTCAACATCAAACTTGGTGATGTATCCCCCAATGATGCTATCAAACCAGTGATCCATTGTTCTCAACACAGTGTTATCAAATCTCCTGACCTTCTTGATTAGCGCTGACGTCCAAACTATAGGAGGTCTATATCTGACTTCAAACTAGGTATCTGCCAACCTGGCTAACCACTCATATAGTTCCTAATGGATTCCTCCAAAGAATATCTCGTGTGTATCAATAAAAATATGTCTCTCTAACCAATCCTTTTTACTAAGATTAGGGTTCTTGTTATGGGCTTCAACGAAGTCCTTTTCTTGATTCTCTATCCACTTTTGAATCTCTATCTTTGATGGGAACCACCTTGACATTCCCTCAAGAAGATTCATGTCTCAGAAATGGAACCATTTGTTGGCATAGGGGCAGACTCAGGTTTCAGCTCCAAGAGCACACCAAAAATCCCTAACTACTATCCCTTTCGGCTACACCTGCGAAGAAGATGCAGTCTCACCTAAAGCCACTATGGGGGGGTTGTAGGACAGAGATGTCTACAACCAAGGGAAATATCAAGTGGATCCAATACCAAAATAATACAACATGCATATGTCACTTATCAGCTTAGATCTACTCTGCCCATCTATTTATCAGATCTAACATGGTAATGCAATCACAGTATATCAATTGGCAAATATAGAAGACCAATCACACATAACACAAGATATATGTGTTTCACCCTCTCTAGGGCTACGTCCATAGAACTGTGCTTTATAATATATTAAGATGAAGCATATAGTTCTTGTCTACGCTCTTAGCTAGAAGATATTCTCTCTTCTCCTGTATTTCTCCCCCCTCCTTGTGCACCCAGCTATAGGGTTGACCTTCGCACCCAACTGAAGATCTTACAATACTAGAAGGCTCTCCCACTTAGCACTTCTCTCTCCCACAACAATAATCTCTCACAACATACCAACAACTAGATCGATACTAGTAACAATGACAACAACAACAACCCAAACCAGGTCCTCAATAGCTCACCAATATCCTTAGGCCGAAACCTAGGTGTCAAAACCCTAGATACCAAAACCCTAGGTTTCTAAAACCCTAGGTCAACTTGACCTGCGTTTTTAGGGCTTCACCAACCTTTCTTTCCTTCCTTCTCGCACGGTGCTCCAAGGAATCTGATGATGGATTCTTCCACTTTCTGAGATGTCTGTGATCCTTCTTTCTTACTGATCTGTCATCCTCGATATCCTCATTCAACATCTTGCTTCCTCGGACTTTGCTCCATATTTTCTTCTCTTTTGCTCACTTTGACCCAGTAACAGTCACTGTGCCTTCTGCGAAGTTCGCATTTTGTCTTTTCTTCCTTGTTCTTCTCTTACTTCCATAACCAAGGGCCAATAGTTCCCTTGACTGAATGGGTATCCAATCCTGTTACTGTGAATAAGAAGCAAGGAACCATCCATGTATGCATGGAATTTCATGACATGAACAAAGCCTATCCTAAAGACAACTTCCTGACACCTTTGATCAATCAGATTCTCGACGAGTGTGTGGGAAGTGAAGTTTTTTCTTTCATGGATGGATTTTTAGGGTATAACCAAATTCAAATTAAACCTGAGGATCAACACAAGACAAAATTTATTTGTCCTTGAGGTACTTTCGCATACTGGACGATGCCTTTCGGCCTTAAAAATGATGGAGCAACCTTCCAACGTTCTATGACCTTTGCATTCCATGATCTTAAGCATATAGTCGAAGCTTATGTTGAGGATCTTGTTTCTCACTCTTGTAAGAGAGTGGATCACCCTAAGCACCTTCAACTATTTTTGAAATATGTCTTCATTATAGAATCTGGTTGAACCCTCATAAATGCATATTTTGCGTTAGGTCTGGACATATTCTAGGATTTTTAGTCTCTGAGACCGGGATCATGGTAGATCCGTTAAAGGTTGAGGCAAGACTTCGATTTCCTCCCCCCCACACTATTCAACAACTTCAAGGTTTACAGGGGAAATCTAACTTTTTACGTCAGTTTATAGTAAACTATGCCAATATTACTAAGGGTTTCATGCGTCTTTTGAAGAAGGACACCCATTTTATCTAGGATGAGTGAGCCCAGGAATCCTTCGATGCTTTGAAGAAATCCTTGGTATCAATGCCTCTGTTGAAGTCTCCTGACTACAGTAGGGATTACTTGCTTTATGTCATCCCGTCCGAAGAGACGATTGGTATGGTTTTGGTTTAGGAGGATGATGAGCTCTGAGAGCACGTCATCTACTATGTTAATCGAAACTTAGTCAGTCCTGAGCTCAAATATTATCATGTTGGAAATCTAGCTTTGGTTGTCATTCACACAGTCCAACGATTACACCATTATATATTTCTTTGCAAAACTACTGTGGTTTCCGATGTCAATCCATTTCAATACGTCCTTACCAGGCGTATCATAGGAGGAAAATATAAAAAAATGGATTGTCATTTTACAAGAATTCAATATCGATTTCACTTCTGCGAAATCCAAGAAATCACTAGTCTTTGCAGAGTTAATATTCGACTTCCCATGAATGTCATTCATGTCGATTATTTTGTGGATGAACACATTTTCCTTCTCTCGTTGTCCGACCCTTAGTATGGATAATTTTCACGATAATTTTTGTCAACAGTACTTAGCCGACAAAGCGTTTCCAGACTCCCCCTCTCATTTCACAATTGCTTGCGCAAAGTATTGTGTACTCTTGCTGAGTTGTTGCTACACGTTCAAAGAAGATGTCATTAAAGAATATTTTGATTCATGATGAAGATGGTCGGTGATCAATTTTGAATTTGCACAATTTATAGAATCTAAGATAGACACAAGTGCATTGGGAAAAGACGATATGGTACTCGATAAGGGAGCATTAAACCAATGTTTGATATCTTCTTCTATCTGTACATGCCACAACCATATTAACGTTTCAGCCATTTAATAAGCTAGGAATGATTGTTTTTAGAATTACGAGGATTCTACTTAGAGTCATTACATTGAAATGATACCAGCAATAAATCCCCTTCTATCAACATCTTTGAACATGTTTTCAGAAGATTGATTTCATGTGTGATGTGATTGTGGATAGAGATGGATCAAAAAACAACTACATGGGAGAAGTGGTTATTACGAGCACTCATTCTATGGTGTTGATACAAATAAGATACATGTACATCGCATGCAAATAATTTAGTTGTATATGGATTTTCTTTTCTTATGAACAAGACGAGTCGGCCTAAAGATCCTCCAATTTAGAAACACAACAAGAGATCTCACTTGCTCCTTACTATTGAATACTAGGTTGTTGAAACTTAGAGTGACATGGTGAATTGTAATATCTTCTGGAACGTCTTTGAGTTGTTGGAATTATAAGAGCACTCCAACATGTGTTAGAAAAAAATATATATGTTCAAAATCCAATTAAGCGCAAGTATCATGGTTCCAACAAAAATGTTGTGCATTTTTGTTTTGGAGCACCTCTGGAAACCAGATCATGATGCATATGTGTCAGGATAGATTAGGTTCTCAGTTTTTGTAGATACATTTTTTGATACACTGGTAGCTATAACCCAACAAATAGGTTGCGCTACTAGATATATAGAGTTTTCCTTACAGCAAGGAAATAAATATCACATACAAGAAAAAGGGCATGTAGTTCATTTTGATTTCATACTCAACATTATTTCCAAATGGACCCTAAAGATATTGGGTTTAGGGACATCTTAAATTCCAAAGTTTTGAGACTTTATCACAGGAAATCCTTGAACTTAATGCTATAAATTTTGAAGAGTCATGTAGTCGAGCAAGAATAAACACAGTAGAAATTGAAGATATGGAAATAAATATTCAAGGCCCTCCTAAGTCTATTTACATGTGATGATGATGAGAACTCTTGTTACCAAGGATTACAATGATTACATCCACGGTATGGCATGCATCGACACTGCCAATATGTTGTTGGATTGCATTAATAATGGAGGTTTTGGGCGATGATAACAAAAGCACTCTGATTATGATCAGAAATAATCTTATTGATGTTGTGATTCCAACTAAACATAGGAAATATGTGGGTAAAAGGACTGTTATGCGAAGAAATGTGAAAGTATCAAATTCACAAGTTCAAGAATTATCACAGTGCCAAAATACCAAAAAAATTGACATTTAAATAAAAGAATAATAACGAAATCCCCTAACAAATGTTGTTTTCATATGTATATTTTATTAAAAAGAATAATAAATATGATTCTACCCAGTACAAGACTTTATTCGTTGATCCAAATTGCCTAAAATACTAGAACTTCTCACCGGATGATATAAAATAAGAAGCAAGCCAGAGAAGGGGATTCAAGGGAAATTCTTAGGTAGACATAATTTTTCTGAAGGAAGTATTGTCTCAGAAATAAAACTAAGAGAGAGAACTTAGGTAGAATTTTCAGAGAGTAGTATGATGTGAGTGTTGGGAGGGCTCTTTTATTTTGTTCTATCACTACATCTTCAACAGAGACTAGCGAAATCGTCGGCAGTAGGTTGTCTTGCGAAGAAGCGAAGATGATAAGCGAGGATGAGTTTGTTGGCCATCATGAGGTAAAGGTTTATTTTTTTAGTTTGTTGTAATGCTCGAGTTGATTCGCCACTAATCATCTTTACTATGTAGGTTCTCTCCTTGCGATTCGCCACCATAGCTCCATTCCTTCTTGTCTTAGCTTTCTTTTTCTTCTTCTTCATGCTTGGTCCTTCTATTGTAAATTGTGTCTAGAAGGGATAAAGACCATATACCTGGCCCTTGTCTATGCAGAGACTTGAAGATTTTGATGTTTTATGATTTTGTATGGAAGCTTGTTAATGGAAATCAGTTCTTGTCACCCTAGATATCTCCTCGATTTTTCTTTAAAGCCCTTAGTTTTTATCATGTTTTTATTGATTTAATACTTTAACTTCAGAAAATAAATCATTTTTTTTTTTACATAATTTCAAAAGAACCTAATGTACTATGGCTAACGAATGTATATATTTATATATTCCTTTCTTTAATTGTTTCAAGATATAACTTTTGTTTCTTTTTATTTATTCTATTTTTTTGTAAATAGTTTTGTATCAATTATAAAAAATGATAAAGTAATAATCATTACACTATTTTTCCACTTAATGTTTAATTTTTTTGGTGGTTACTAAATTGTGTCAATTAAATTAATCCCTTTATTAATCTTAGGTTAATCTTTTCCAATTTTTGGGTTTTTGCTAAATAAATGCAACTAAACATTTATTTCTATTTATTGTATTTTCTTATTAAATTTAATTTTCGTTACATCAAATGTACAAACCCACATAGAAGTATTAGAATTGTAAATAACATAAGAATCATAAAATTGCCTAAAAATTATTTATTGTTAAAAGGTTAAATTATAAGGCAAGGGAATTCATGCTTGGACTATAGGTTAGGGTAAATTTAGCTTAGAGTTCAATGTGCACTCTTGTCTGGGGATTAAATCCTAGGGTGACATTTCCGCTTCTTCTCGCCTAGCCCTATGGGAGGTTGAAAATGTTGATGCTTGAGACTCTCTAGTCTTTTGGCGTCAACATAGACATTTTTCTTTATCTTCAAAGTTTGAAGTTCCCTCAACACCTCTCATGAGTTGATCGACGACGTGTACGATACCAAGATAATAATTACATTATCATCGGTGACACTTTGTGTCATTGAGGAATAGACAATATCATGCGTTGTTGTTTAACTCGCAAAGAAGTCGAGTTAGTTCTAAACGATTGCCACAATGGGGATTATGGTGGTCATCTATCCGGGCTTGCGACAACCCAAAAAATATTGTGAGTCGCTTATTTCCGGCCATATATATTTAACGATTGCATTGAATCATTTAAGAAGTGTCACCCCTACCTGGTGTTCACACGGAAAATGCGCTCGCATCCATCCCCTCTTCATCCAGTTATTACCGTCAGTCCCTTCACCAAGTGGGGGGTGGATTTTGTGGTAGCCCAACTTTGGTCGGGGGTCATCAACACATTATCGTGGCCATAGAATACTTTACCAAGTGGGCCAAGGACATTCCTACAGTTAAATCTAACGGGAATACTGCTTCCTTCTTCATGTTCAATCAAATTATCGCCAGGTTCGGTATCCTGAGTGAGATTGTCACTGATCATGACAGTCACTTTCAGAATGAAATGATGGAAGATATAGCATCCAAGCTAGGGTTTAATCATGGTCATTATTCCCCTTACTACCCCCAAGAAAATGGACAGGTAGAGGCCATCAAAAAGTCTCTCAAGACCATTTTGCAGAAAATTGTCAGCCATAACAAATCTGATTGGCATATTATGCTATATCCTGCACTATTGACATACCGA
>SNQJ01S0197368.1:4558-17297 GCA_010110895.2 Picea sitchensis | reverse complement strand
GGAGGGAGGGAGAAGAGAGAGAAATATATGGAGAGAGAGAGAGACATAGAGTCAAAGAGGGAGTGTATGCGAGAGTCTCAGGCATGACGAGAAAAGGTCTAGGTTTAGGTCATGGTCTAAGTCTATGTCTAGGTCTTGGCATAGGTCTTGACATGCCTTACTAGGTCTAGGTTTGTTATAACCCTATAATTTATAGGATCAATTGGTGACTAAAATGTTACCTTTTTAGTGTTTTTGTTTGTCAAATGATTTTTCATTCTGCAAATAATTTGAGAGAAAAGAAAAAAAAAGAAAAAGAAAAGGAATAAAAGAGGGAATAAAAGAAATTCAATAGAGCCACATGCAATAAAAATGACTTGGTCCATACCTTTCAAGCATGGCCAAGTTCTTTTAAATTGATGTTGATAGGAGTAGTGAATAAGCTTGGATAAACTGTTTAATCTTAGCCAAGTGATTTAGTTTAGTTAGTGAATAAATTTGACCAAACTGCCTAATCTTGGTCAGATAACCCCAGGATAGAGTAATTTCTTAGTCCAATAGTTTAATCTGGACTAATTGTCATAGGTAATTAGGTTAGAGCATAGGGTAGTTTGCTTTATTTCAATAAAACAGGTAGGATGATTGATGTTGAACCATACCTTTGATGATTGAAGATTTGATCTCTAACTCCTTGGTGATAAAAACATGGAAAATATTGGGAAAACCCACGATATGCACTTATCCTAAGTTTTTCAGAGTGCATATGCCTTCGCACTCACAATTAAGCACAACACATGTATGAATGGATCGGATGTTTGTGCATAGATCTACTTTTAATGGAGAGGTGGGGGGTTTGGAATGGAATTTTTCTCTGGTGGGCCGCCTATCTATATGTGGCATGAATCCATTGGTTCCGAATCCCACCACCTATTACTGTCTGACATACCTCGTCACCTCATGACGTCATTATCCACCTTTTCCACAAGAGTCACGTCCCATAACTCTGTCAGTATTTTTCCCTTGTTCACCCATGGCTAGTCCCTTCACCATGGCCTTTTCCCCCAATCAATACTCACCATGTCACCCAGACGTATTCTCAGTCATCATCACCTGTCATCTCATGCTCTAAATGACCCGTTGGCCATTTATTACTGGCTAATTTATCCATTAATCCGTCAACCTGTCTCCCGTGCCCAATGGGTATCCGTTTGCTCAAAGTTACCCTCACCCTTCTTCTCCTCATCTTTTACCCAGTCATCACACAAGATAATTTTCTCCGTTTACAGTCAGTCGCCCACATCCACAGTCATCCCCGCTAACCTTTTTGTTTTATTTGCAGGTATCATTACAGTAATGGCGCCAAAATAAAAGAAAACAGAGGGCGAGGAAAATCATTTCTTCCCACCTCTTGTTGACCTCGATAGGATCCCTTTGGTCGACAAATATCATTTAATTGCAGACACCAGATGCGAATTTGACTTCGCAGACCTACAGTCATGGCTTAAAGAAGTTTTCTTGGACCAGAGCAACGAAATTGGGCTCTGGGAGTCAAACCTACCCCTGTATCTCTTCCCCCAGATTCATCACTTCTCGGAATTTGCCCTCAAATTCCAAGCCCATTATATCCCTGAAAAAAGAGCCATTATGTCTTCGTCTGGAGAAATTCTTTTCCTCGTCACACCAGAAACCATTGACCAAATGATGCAGATACCCAAAGCCGACTCCGCCTCACCTTCAACCTCGAAATCATCATAGATCTCTACCAAAAGCTGTCATTCCCCCAAAGAGCTCATATTTTTGAGATTTTTCTCCCACAATCCGCTCAGATCCCCACTAAAACCCCCCCTTATCCTTCCTCCCTGTTCTCGGTAAAGGGAAACCAGGTCATCACATCACTATGTGCCTTTCTTGGATATTTTTTGGATCAATGGGTGGATGAACCCATATTGGGATTCCTGTCCATTTTCTCCACCAATGAGAGACCACTACTCAGTTCAACTATAGTACGTTCCTGGCGGACAACATTCACGAACAATTCATTAATTTTTCCACAGAAGGCATGTTCTGGTATTCTTCAATACTGGCTTACCTGTTCGTTTTCTTCCAAGCGGAAATATTTTCTTTTTCAATGCAGAAGATGGATGAGGATGGGAGACCACAGGTAGTAACGGTGTGGACTTCGCAGCTCAGACATAACTCCACAGAATTAAGCTTCAAGCAGTTCATCGGGCAGTTCTACCACCCAGTGGCGAGTATGCTCAGCAGCAGACTCGAACCTAGAATTAATGAGGAAATTCATAGGATTTTACATCTCTCGGACCTTACAAAGAATGGTGATTGGTACCTGTACCAAAATCACACTGAGATCAGAGTCTATGGGTGTGAGTTGGCCCCATATAAGCTTCCCAGGTATTTACCTGTAAGAATTTTTTCCCTGGAATACATAAAGCAGATGATAAATTCAGATGACATACATTTTTTGTCTCTGAAAAGAAGAAACAACTCAGAAGTAAAGGCCAGATTGGGTCTTTCATCTACAATAGTCGAGGCACCGGAGAGGAAGCAGGTAGATTGCTGAAAGAGATGAATTTTTAGAGCAGTTTCATATGGCATTATGATCCATGCGGGATAATTTCCGAGNTCACACATCCAGGCCTGAGGTAGAGAAGTTTGCCAACCAAATAGAATGGGAACCAAACAATTTGATTGAGACAGAACAACAGGACCCTTCGGTCACTGTTTCACCGACGACTACACCACAGGTCCCAAAGGAGAAAAGGCCCAGGAAGGACACTTCACCTTCTGTCACTGAAGTATCACTCGAAGCATTTCAATTGCACACCAAGAGGCCAAAAACCAGTCACACTCCTGACATGGCTGGTGAAAAGGGAATTCAGTCCACTACAATCATGGAGGTAGATCGGTCACTCTTTAGTACAAGCAGCAAATAGATCATAACCAAAGTATTGCCCAAGATTCCTATATATACTCCACCAGTCAACCATCCAGGAAGAACTGGACCAAAGTTGAGCATTTTTGAGAAGTACGATTTGATCAAGAAGAAGAATTAGACGCTGACTAGTAGCACCTATGCTCAGTTCTAGAAGCAAACATCTACTGCGCAACACAGACTGTTGTCCGAATTCGACATTGAGAAGAGTAGAATGCACTTGGAATTTCTCCAAGCATAGGTGCCAGACCCGAAGGTAATCACCGATTAGAAAAGGGAAACTTTCGAATTCCATACTAAGGATGTGCATCCAACTGATCAAATGGATCTGCACAGGCAAAATGGAGAAATGGTTTTCTCCACATTGGCCAATGCTTCCACTGCTGCCTCCAAGCTACAGGTATCTCTGAACAATGTCCAGACGCAGCTAAAGTTAGAAAAAAAAATCGTCCTTTGCCAAGGATAATAGGATCAAGATATTGGAAGAGCTGGTCCTCAAGATCGGATACGATGCCTCGAATGTGAAAGAAGTCGAGGAGATTCTCAAGAAGAAAAATACCGATATAGCATCTCTGAGGAAACAATTGAAGCTGCCACCAATAGTAGACACACAGACAAAGGAAATGGCGGAGATAGAAGGAGAAAAAGATGAGATGCTTAAGTTGATCATGGTGCAGAATGCACAATTGAAGGAAATGGAAGAAGAATTGGAGAAACTAGTGAAATAGAAAGAGAAGTCAAAGTCCATGGAAGTCATTCCATTGAGTGCAGTTCCACTCTCAAGAGTGAGCACAACGTCCCTAGCAGAAAGTCCATCGACAACTCCACTGACGTCTCTAGAGAATACTGTTGAATTGGCTAAATCCATGGAGGAGATGAATCTACAAGAGACAGAGATTAGCAGACTCAAAAAGGAGATCGAGAACCTCCAAGAACTCAAATCTTTTTACCGAACCAGCTGCTCCAAGGAAAAAAAAATGTCGGACTAGCTCAAACAAGAATTACAACAGCTTCAAAAGCAAATAGTGGGAGGCAAAACTCTGGCTGAGGTAAAAGAAAGTGTCTGGATAGACATCACTAAGTCCATCAATGAAATATGGCCGATGATACAAATTATGTTTGAGCAAAATGAGTTGGTGCAAACAAGTAAGTAGACTATCGAGAATATAAGAGCAGAACTGGGAGAGATGCCTGCAGAAGCTACTAAGATCATCAAATTCCTGAATTCCAGAACCAGAGAAGAGCTGGAAGATCTGAAAATTGAAGATAGAACAAAAGCCATCCTTGAGGTCAAGAGGGTCCTGACCAAGAGAGGATTGATGCTACAGCTAGAGGAAAAGGTTCAGGCTATGGACATAGGAGTGCAAAGGTTTTTTAGCAAGATTGAAGCTCTACAGAAGAAGGGTCTTCCTGGTTTGAGAGTGATAAATGACAAATTGATGACACTACCCGATTACAAAAATAAATTAGCCATTGTGGCTAAAGATAGCTCAAAATTCTCAGGTATCCAAGGAAGTATCACTGGCAAGGCATTCCTAGATGCTCTACAGTTGGACATCAACATACAGCATGAGATCCGCTACATCTTCACCATCAAGCCAACTTTTTCTAAGTACACAGAGATGGATGAAGTTTATCGAAGATTACTCAAAGTCATCGTTCCCAGTCACCTTCGATGGGAAGAGCTTTGCAATCTGATCGAGTAGTCGATGAGATGTCAAAGCCTAGTCATCTATCTAGTCAGACGAGGTCGTGCATAGGCCTCACCAACGGTTCACCTAGAAAACAACATGAAGTTTCGACACATCATCAAACAATTTCCTAGATTTTTTTAGTTTGTTAAGTTAGTTAGCTAAAATTAGGTTTACCACGTCTTGATGTTTAATGACAGGATCGTTTGTAATTTTGGTTATAAATACTTCACACTTCAAAGTATTGGGGGTTGATCTTCACGCCCTACGAGCTACCAGACCATAACATTTTTATTTAAAGATCTTCCATTAATACAAAGAGATGTTTCACAGGATTCTTGCGTGTACTCATTGGTGATGTTTTCCTTTCTAAGTTAAATGTTCTTCTCTCTTAGTTATCGCATTGTTTTCTAAATCTAATCTTTGAAAGTAACAAATGTTGTAGAATTTATCTTTGTATACCTTGTTTCTAACTTTGAAAGATTTTAGTGTTCATCTTCTGATTTTACAATAAATAAATTCTTAACTGCCTCTTTATTTTAATTGATATTCTCGCCTTTTCTGCTATTCCTCATTTTTACTGCTAAATAATCCAACGAATTCATTATTTCTCCCTGTGAAAGACTTTTTCATTTTCTGGTTTAGATTTTTATCTCATAATATAGACCCCATATCCCAATGGATGTGTAAATCTCTCTCAGCCAACTTAACGAAAACGACAACAAACAAAACAAACATATTTTATTCAACTAGCCTAATATTTTAAATTTGAAACATATCTAAATCATACAGGGAGATCCCCCTCTGAAGCTGGTAGGGCTAGATTCAAGTTTCAAAGTGGTTGGATAAGTTAACTCTGGTAAATTTCTTCTTTCCTAACAACCTCTGGGAATTTACAGAGCATTAACATAGTTGTGACCGTACTGGGGAATGAATGAAACAAATTTTCAAACCCCACGTTTTCTTTTCCCTAGAAGAAAATTTTGTTTCTGAAAAAACTACAAATCTGAGAAAAAAATAATGTCTAGAGGTTGTTAAAAGCTTGTACATATTAATTTTGGACTCATAAAACAAAAAATATATATATAAAAATAAAAAAGAAATATGTCTCCTAAAAGAGTTTACACTCGATCCCACCTAGACCCAGAACCTGTAATAGCAACCGATAATCCAGAATAGTTACTCAGGAAAAAGACCATTGAAGAAGGTTCAGTAAATCGTAGTCCCCTTCAGAGGTCCTTCTCTTCCAGAGGATTTTGTTTCCCTTCAGGATATGGAATTTGACATCCTATTCGAACAAAGCCTGTTTAGAATGAAATCTGATAGCTTTGTGGTTGAAACCATTCTAGACCCAACCAGCTTGCAACCCCAGACCCCTGAAGTTCTATCTCGCACTACAAAACCTCAAACCACTCACTCTGCGCCAGCTATCCCCTCCTTGTCCTCGTCTTCTGTCACCATCCCACTTATCATTCAGGTCGTTGTCCTGCCTCTTCCACCTATCATGGTAGCCAGATATGCTCCCTTGGTGTTGGCCGCACCTCTACATGCTATTCCCCAGGATTATCAAACAAGACTTCCTCAATTTGATGGTACAGGGCCCTTGAACGCACAACAACATGTTGATAAAATGAATGACTATTTTGACCTACAGGAAGTAGATGAAGCTGGCGTTCAAATGAGATTGTTTGCATAGAGTTTGACATGTGACGTTAAGAAATGGTACAAAGGATTATGTGTTGCCTCAGTGCTCAACCTTACAACATTTCAAAGAAGTTTTCTAGACAGATGGGAGGTAAAGAAAAATCCTCTCCATATCCTGTCAGAATACGAGAATATCAGAAGGAATCAAGGCGAGACAGTACAAGATTACTGCACCCATTTCAACAATTTGTACAATGCAATTACAACCGATATTAAGCCTCCACAAGGTTTAGCATTGATAAAATTCCCTGATGGTTTCGATGTTGATATGTCATATCAATTAAGGGAGAGAAACTCCACCACCCTAGAAGACATCGCAATAAGCATAGAGGCAAACCTTTTAACTAAAAGGGCACAACAGAGGATGGAGAGGAGAGTCATGATTAAAGAAGAACCTTCCACATCTTCTTCCAATTCCAAATTGGATTCCTTGGCTAGAGCAATGGAAAGGATGATGGAAAGACTTACTGTATCCGAAATAAATCCTTCTAGAGAAAACCAATCCGCTCCTCAAATTTGGAATCCTAACTTCAGAAGGAACCCTCCTCAAATCAGGCAGAGAGACCCTAGGGATAAAAGAGAACAGAGAGGTCCTGATCAACAGATCCAACCACCCCTACAGGAAAATCACGCAGATGAGGGGGAAGAGGTAATTGAAGAACTGGAGGATACACACATAAACCTCATGGGCATACACGACAACGAGGCTATTTTCCTCACTTAGGAAGAGCAAGAACTTTTTCTTCTTTCTCAAACAAAGGTGAGCGAAGAAGCCAAAGATACTGAACAACAGGCATTTGAAAATGATATTATGGAGGTACACAGGCAGTACAATTTGCGAAGTAAGAAGATGGATGAAAGTTCCCCAAAAAAGGTAACCGAAACAAAGAATATAGTCGAAACCAAGAAAGCCCCTGAGCCTTCTACTGAGAAAATCCTTGAGAAAGGTAATGCTGAAGTTCCAACAAAAAGATACCTTACTATTTTAAAAATATCATCACAGACTGAGGTTTCATCAACCAACTCACCAAATGCTTCTTCCCAGAAGACTATGGTGGAAAAATTAGAATTGCAGAGCCAAAGCAGAGCACCTACTCCTTTCATCCTCGAAGGGAATTAGCCAAAGTGAAAATTCCCATTCCCCTTTCTGAGTTGATGAGTAAGGATGCTTACCGATCATAGGTGATCAAAGCACTGAGAATTGAGCTAGATATAGGCACAAAGGCCTTGATTGTCGGATAAGTGAATCATTCAGATACTGTAAATCTCATCGATGATCATCCTAAACTCTTGTTTGGCCCTGAGGTCGATGGTCAGATCAATAATGGCGCTGTTGCTCCTTTTTACATCAGCCTCAATATACACGACCTGATTCTACATAATGTTATATTATATTCAGGTGCTTCCCATAATTTGATGCCTAAAGTAGTGATGGAAAAACTAGGACTCGAGGTCACCAGACCTTACAAGGATTTACACTCTTTTGACTCCAGTAAAGTTAGGTGTATCAGTTTGATCAAGGACTTATGTATCACCCTAGTTTATATTCCCGCAAAAAGCATGGTTATGGATTTCGTGGTCGCAGACATTCCCCCGAAATATGGTATGTTACTATCCTGGTCTTGGGGGACCAAGTTGAAAGGTACGTTGTAGTTGGATATGTTGTATGCCACCGTCCCAATATTCAGACAACAGAGAAGACTATACAGAGAAACGCTGATGAAATACATGGTTAGCAGTCAAGAAAAACCACATAACTATCCTCTGTACTCTACACACTCTGATCTAGATTCCTTTATCATGTATAACGATGGGGATACAAAAGAACATATCACTCAGATGGAAGAAGATACATATGATCCGAAAGAAGGCAAAGAAATCACTAATGCAGAACGGAAGAAAAATGTGATGAGTGAAGAATTACCAGCAGATTTCTGGAGCATGGACTTCGATGGAGCTGTAAGCAAAGAAGGAGCAGGAGCAGGGGTTTGGTTGCACAATCACAAATCTAGGTACTCAGAAAACCACTCTTACAAACTAAATTTTCAATCCACTAACAACATAGCCGAGTACGAAGCTTTAATGCTTTGTCTGAAACTACTAAAGAAGGTTGGTGCCAAACAAATCATGGTAAGAGGAGACTCTGAATTAATTATCAAACAAATTAAAGGTGAATATGCAGCAAAACAACCTCATCTTAGAGCTTATAGAAATGTTGTTTTGGATGCTCTTAAATGTTTCACCGAAGTTGATTTGCAGGTGATGCCCAGGGGATAGAATATTTTAGTAGATGGATTAGCTACATCAGCAGCTACATGCAAGATACCTTTTTGTTCTACTCGCCCATACATGGTGGAGGTGAAGTGCAGACCGACTATCCCAGACAACATCAGATATTGGCAGGTATTTGGGAATGACGATCAAATTGAAGATTTTCTACAATGTAAAAATGATTTCGAGTGTACAAACATAGACTTAGAAAATGAGGACGAAAATGTAAATAAATCTGATTTTGGAAATGATAATGTAAATAAAATAGATTCAGGAGAGTTAGGTGAAGACAATATAGAGGTTGATGTTTTGCATTTAAAGAATAATGTGTTACCTAGAGGTTTAGTTCCTTTAGAATACCTATTCGATTTTAACGATGTAGCTAAAAAACCAAAAATTGAAGCCAACGGTCAGGAAGTTGAAGATTGTAACATAGGGACAGAACAAAAACCCAAGATGGTAAAACTTTCCAAATCATTACCCCCTGAGCATAAGCTCAAATACATTGAACTTTTCAAAGAATATTCATAGGTTTTTTCCTGGGGTTATGAGGACTTGAAATCTTATGACATGAGCATCATACAACATAGGATCCCAATAAAAGAAGATCAAAATATTTTCAGACAGAAACTTAGGAGAATCAATCCCAAGTTACTTCCCCTGATAGAAAAAGAAATCAAGAAAATGTATGATGCTAAAATCATAGTTCCATTACGATTTTCCAAATGGGTCTCAAATCTAGTCCCAACCTAAAAGAAATCGGGGGAAATCAAGCTTTGCATTGATTTCCGAAATCTAAACAAAGTCTCTCTGAAAGACAACTACCCATTGCCAAAAATAGACCACATATTACAAAAGGTAGTTGGGTCAAGCCGAAGCTCTTCACTGGATGTTTTCTTAGGTTATAACCAGGTTCTCATTCACCCAGAAAACCAAGAGAAAACAACCTTCACAACACCATGGGGTACTTTCATGTACGTGAAAATGCCTTTCGGTTTGATGAACACTGGGGCCACTTTCCAGAGAGCGATGGACATTGCTTTTATGGAAGAGATGGGAAAATTTATTGTCATTTATCTGGACGACGTAACTATTTATTCCCAGCTTGACGATGAGCACTTACGACATCTCAGACGAGTGTTTGAGAAATGCAGGAAATTTGGGATTTCTCTGAACCCTAAGAAGAGCCTTTTTGGACTTGAGGAAGGTAAACTGCTGGGGCACATAATCTCTAAGGATGGAATTAATATAGACCCCAGTAGAATCGAGGCCATTCAGAAATTACAACACCCAAGGAATATCAAAGAATTACAGTCTTTCATTGGAAAACTAAACTTTCTAAGAAGATTCATACCTAACCTGGCCAAGCTTCTCAGGAACATAACAAACATGTTAAAAAAAGACACAAAAATAAAATGGGACACTTAGTCCAAGCAGTCTTTTGAACAAGTTAAACATGCACTCACACAGGCACCAATCTTGATCAGTCCTGACTACACCAAGGATTTTTACCTTTTTTCTTTCTCTTCTGAACATACCATTACAACAGTATTACTACAGAAAAACACTGAAGGGTATCAACAACCCATAGCCTTTTTCAGTAAAGATTTAAGAGATGCCGCTTTGAATTATAAAATAATTGAGAAACAAGATTTTGCCTTGGTGAAAGACATAAAGGATTTTAGAGTATATATTCTCCATTCCCACACCATCGCATATGTTTTGAACGCGGTAGTAAAAGACATTTTAACCTAGGAAAATCTGGACGGCCGAAGAGGAAAATGGATTGCTATCATTCTAGAGTATGACATAGACATTAAGCCCACTAAACTGATTAAAGGTCAAGGTCTAGAAAAGTTAATGACTGAATCAAATTTCCATGCTCTTGACATTAATTTCTTAGCTGCACTGGATGAATAGGGTGAGCAGGCGACTCTAAGCATGAAAGAGGTATTTCTGAACTCTCCATGGTACGCAGACCTAATATTTGTTTTGCATAACTTACAAGCTCCCCCTGGTCTGACCAAAACTAAATCTAGGTTTTTGAAATTGAAAGCATTAAAATTTTGCATTTTAGAAGGCAATCTATATTGGAAGGACCCTGGAGGTATTTTGTTAAATTGTCTATTGAAGGATGAAGTTGACAAAGTATTACAGGATTTTCATGCAGGAGACTGTGGTGGTCATCTGAGCTGGAAGACCACAGCTAATAAAATCCTCAGAGTTGGCTTCTATTGGCCTACGATGTTCAATGATGTGCATTAGAAAGTGACTTCGTGTCATAAGTGCCAGGTGTTTGAGGGAAAAAAGAAGCTCCTTCCTCTACCCCTGAAACCAATATCTGTTGAAGCTCCTTTCCAACAATGGGGATTAGAATTTATCGGAGAAATACACCCCCCTTCTTTGGGCCAGCACAAGTGGATTCTTACTACAATGTATTATTTTACAAAATGGATTGAAGCTATACCAAGAAGGCAAGCTACTGATTCTATCATTATTAAATTTCTTGAAAATAATATCGTGTCTCATTTTGGATGTCCTAGAAAGATTATAACTGACAATGCAGTTGATTTTCGATCTAAGAAGCTCATAGATTTTTGCAACCAGTATCATATTGGGTTGGGACATTCCACAACTTATTATCCTCAGGGAAATGGGCTGGCGGAGTCATCAAATAAGACCCTGGTAAACATTATCAAAAAGACGTTGCAAGAAAACAAAAAGTCATGGCATAACAAGCTGGTTTTCGCACTATGGGCCGACAGATTGACCACCAAGAGGTCGATTGGTATGTCACCCTATCAGCTGGTCTATGGCACTGAAGCGGTTTTTCCCACTACCTTAGGAGTTCCTGTCATGAAATTGCTGCAAGAGATGCAAGCCAAGTCGAACGACTCTCAAAGAAGGATAAACCAGATGATCCATTTGCAGTAGTCCAGAGAAGAATTATACAACAAGACTCAGGTTGTCCAAGAAAGCAATAAGAAGATATTTGACAAAAGAACCAAAGAAGATGACTTTGAACTAGGTGACTTGATTCTGAGATGGGATGCCCAAAATGAAGACAAGGGAAAACATGGAAAATTTGACAGTCTATGGAGGGGACCATACATGATTCAAGAATTCAGAGGAAATAATGCCTTCTTGCTCAACAGTAGTGATGGGACAGATCTTCCAGGAGGACCTGTAAATGGAAGAATGCTGAAGCACTATTTACCTCCTCAGTAGGAACTTGAAGTCACACTTTTCCATTGTACAAACCATTTTAATTTTGTTTGCAAGTTTCTGAGTGAATAACCTTGATTAGATGGTTGAAGCCTGCAGAGAAGGCCCTAAGCCACAAAACATTGTCTTTCAGTTTTCAAAATAAAACCAATCAAGCAACATAGGCAACTATAGAGAAAAATTTTCAGAGCATCAGGGATCAGGATTCTTGGCACTTCACAAGGAGAGTACCATCCCTAGGTGGAGCCGTTGTTATAACCCTATAATTTATAGGATCAACTGGTGACCGAAATGTTATCTTTTTAGTGTTTTTGTTTGTCAAATGATTTGTCATTCTGCAAATAATTTGAGAGAAAATAAAAAGAAAAGAAAAAGAAAAAGAATAAAAGAGGGCATAAAAGAAATTCAATAGAGCCCCATGCAATAACAATGACTTGGTCCATACCTTTCAAGCATGGCCAAGTTCTTTTAAATTGATGTTGATAGGAGTAGTGAATAAGCTTGGCTAAACTGTTTAATCTTAGCCAAGTGATTTAGTTTAGTTAGTGAATAAATTTGACCAAACTGCCTAATCTTGGTCAGATAACCTCGGGATAGAGTAATTTCTTAGGCCAATAGTTTAATCTGGACTAATTGTCATAGGTAATTAGGTTAGAGAATAGGGTAGTTTGCTTTATCTCAATAAAACAGGTAGGATGATTGATGTTGAACCATACCTTTGATGATTGAAGCTTTGATCTCTAACCCCTTGGTGATAAAAACATGGAAAAGCTTGGGAAAACCCACGATATGCACTTATCCTAAGTTTTTTAGAGTGCATATGCCTTCGCGCTCATAATTAAGAACAATGCATGTATGAAAGACTCAGATGTTCATGCCCAGATCTACAGTTGACAAGTCTTTCTGGACCCCCCCCCCG
>SNQJ01S0197366.1:0-11006 GCA_010110895.2 Picea sitchensis | reverse complement strand
TGCTCCAAATACAATGACAAGTATTGGTGCTTGTACCGAATATAACTTCTTTATCCTCCTACAATTTATCATTGTGCCAACAAACACATTCATCATTTGATCTCAACATGGTTTCTCCTTCTCCTTGGGGCTCCACCTCACCAAAGATTCATCAATAATCTCACCAAGTAGCAAAATATCCCCATTAAGGTCACAAAATCCAATTCATCAAAAGGCTTGAATTTAATGATGAGCTACCAGATTTGGCACTGCTAGGGATTCCACATGACATTCCATACTACCACGGGCTCCTAATAATGCCCTCTACAACACCATCTATCGGCTCAAACACCATGGATGTATCATGCATTACAGGCACAACCACCAATCATGGCAAGCAGATCACCATCTCACACAATCAATTAATGTGCAAATAAAAAAAATATATATATGAGTAGCTCGTCTAGCATTGTCTACGCATCAGTCTCTCTCATGCCTCAACATGCATAGTAGCCAACAATCTCCTCCTTCAAATCCTTGATAGCAACAAGGCTTTATTTGTTCCAGACTCATGCTTCATAGAGACTATCAATTTTGAATGCATGTCAACTCCAACTATAACCATCTTGTGTCCATCACTCAACACCAACCTCGACAAGCATACGCAGTAAAAAATCCAAACAGATTGCCTCAATCAAATAAGACAATTTCCATGAGCCCCTTCTTGCCATTGGGTTGCATCCATCATGGACATTAGACATTTCAATCTGTCACACAATTGATGCCCACACTTTGTGGCCAATGCTTGAAGGGCCCTCCTCAAGCTAATGTCAAAGAAACTCTGCATGACTAGGCTCACTCCTACACTGCAAAGTTATTATGCACAGTAGATCTAGTGAACTAGCAGATCTAGAATATCCACACTTACTCAATCAACAAATATCCAACACCAAACATTGTTTTGCAGTGGGAAGAGCAAACCAATGAATCACTCTCCTAAATAGCATCAAGACTGCCTAGATATATACCATCAATGTCTCACTCATTTTCTAGGATATCATCTCTCCATCATTCACTAGGTTTCACAGATCTAGCTTTTCCTCACATAGATCTTAGTTCACGGGCTTGCACACAGTCTGCACTCACTGCAATGAAATCTTGTTGATCTCCACCTTGCATATATCCATCTTCTGTATCCACACATGATTTATAATAAAACCTACAAGCATCTATTTTCAATAAGCAAATCTGACAAATCCCAATCTGATCTATACCCAAGTTCAACAGATCCAAAAGCGCATTTTACCCAATACCATTAATAGATAGTCTCCAACAAGGATGTTTTCATTCACCATCAGATTTCATTTTCTTGCTCCTCCTGAGAAATCCACCTCTATCACTTTGATATCAACATAAAATACCCAATATCATAGGTCATCCTCACTAAAGCATCCAAGCCAACATGGTTCTGATACCATATGTAAACCTGAGCACAACAAGAGAAGTAAAAGAAACAAAATGTAAACACATAAATGTGAACATCGGCAATTTACCCTAGAAACCCTTTACCAGGAAAAACCAGCACCCAAATAGATATCTATTATTACCATGGCCTAGATGGCCAAACACAGGGCCGCTTGAAGCATAGTACAATGGTGTATGCCAAACCTTTAAATAGGCTTTATCACATCAAATACCATCAGTGAATACCACTGGCCACCCAATACCATGGACCCATAAACTACTTACAATAAACCCATAAATGACCAAATCATGGTTAACCTTATTACTCTTTGACTGAGACAAGGTTAACAAATTTGGAAATTCTCACTTTCATAGTAGTTTCACAAGAAAGGTGGAATAGAATTTAACTGAGTAAAGTTTGAGAATAACCTTTGAYAAAAGCATATGGGCTCCAACCCATAAGCCTGCCCATRCTACTAAACTTAGCAAATTAGGAGAATAAGGAGTTCATATCAGATCTAGGCTACATTGGATTCCATTAGGTAAYARGCCTTTCAAGTAATTCTTCAAGGCATTGACAAAAAACAAAGTTATTGATMAAATCTTTGCATTCAAAGAAACCAAGGACAGGTAACATCTCATGCAAGTTTACCATAGAGTTTTGTTGATTAATACTCTCAAAATTCAATCTATATGTTTAACAAAAGCACCTTATAAAGCTAGATTGAAGATCGTCTCATAAAATGACTGTTTAAAAAAATATTGACAACTCATACCCTGATTTTGCCGATAATATCACCAACATTGCAATGTTGGTAACACTGGTTTTAATAAATGGAGATTCAAGGAAATTAAAGGTATGTGAATGTTCGCATACCATTTAGAAACATATGCAAACTCTTAAACTTTGTCCATTCATGATGTTATCTAGTGCTTTGGGGCATTTGTTTTAAGGAAACCATGACTAAGCCAACTTAGATTATTATGCAGCTATTGGTCTAATACAAAATTATTTTCAGCAACATAAATAAGCTTTACCAAGATAAAATATCCTCGTACCACTAATTATATCATAGAGAATATGTCAGCTAGCTATACTATCTAATACAGCTAGCTGCTGGAGGCCCAAATTCTCAAAGAAAAGCATAAAAAACTTACCCAGAAGCAAGCAGTGAACCTGTTGGACTCCATGCACAGATGAAAACCTGAATGGAAGGCACAGATTGCTTTATATATTTAGCAGCCTATTTTTTTCATAAAAGGAAATGACTGATCATTCTTTTGTGAAATTGCAAACCTCGGAGGTGTGTCCTTCCAAAATAGTGACATCTGAACTTGGAATCTCACTAAATGTAGATGAAGATGTGGCAGTTGTAATGTCCATGGGTTCTGGGCCTGAATGGAACAGAGTCAGTGAATGTGAACTGCAAACTAAATGAGATGAAACATAAGATAAGATAAGATAATTTTATTAATGTCCAATAAAAGACCACAAAAGTAGGTCAATGGCACTGCTAAGTACAACAGTGTCAATACAACATGGAAGCACACAAGCTACTACTATATAAAGCAAAAAAGAAGAGAAAAACTAATCTACACTCTAAGATCTAGGATCAAAGAATTAAAACCTAATCAAACAAAACTGGAAGCACAGACGTACAAGAAGAGTATGTCAAGAATATAAGGATATCCAGAATACAAATATAAGTGTGCAACTACTGCTGAGCACTCTAACCCTGTGGAATCATGTCCTGTACCAGGGTACAAGAGAAAGTAGAATCAGGGTCCACTGGAGAATACATCGTCCTGTCAAGCTCATCTAGCCCACTATTTATTTTACTGGACATTAGAGAGATATTGATGGGAGCAAAATCTCCATTCCCAAGGAAACAGCACTTAATAGCTTATCCGCATAAGTCAAAAGCACCAATAACAACAAGCATCATTCACTGACAAATGAACGCATAATATTATCAACAAAATCAATTTTACAATTCCAGAACAATAGACAGAACCTTGTATATGGATTTCAAATTTGTCAACCTTGTATATGGATTTCAAATTTGTCAGCTTGTGCACAATCTGTCTTTAAGATCATTGATCTAACAGGATGAGTGCACTCATACATACATCTTTCAACATACTCAAGACTCTTGGAAAATCATTTTTAGAAACTATTGGAGGCAGTTACAAATCAACAGGCATCATCTAAATTTAGTCTGCAACAATGATTGGATGCAACTGACTAACCTGCAGGCACTCTAGTCTCCTCAACTTTAACCTTGACTTTTTCTTCTCGGTCTCTATCTTTCTCCTTCTCAACATATTCCTCGTGTTCCTTCTCCTTTTCCTTCTCTTTTTCTCTTTCTCTGTCCCTCTCTTTTTCTAGTCGTTCCCTTTCTCGATCTCTTTCTTTCTCCCTTTCCTGCCTTTCTCTCTCCTTTTCCCTTTCCTTTTCTCTCTCTCTTTCACGTTCACGTTCATTTTCTCGTTCACGTTCTTTTTCCTTCTCTCTCTCTTTCTCTTTTTCTTTCTCAAGCTTTTCCCTTTTTTCTTTTATCATTTGCCTTAGCTCATAAACATCTTTTGTGATCAGATCCAAAGGTTGCAAAAGAGAAAAATCGCCATCCACATCTGTACCATTCTGAGAAGAAAAAATGCAAGAAAATTTCAATACATAAAGATAAAGGCCATGAGCCATATATATTTTGCATACAAATATCTTCGACCACCATACTTTTAGAAAGAACCAGTTGAATGCATACTTACATTGGTCAGGTTTGCCTCCAACTCCAAATATTGTAACCCTTTCTGAACAAAAGACACAAGGGCACCAGGAGGTACTAGGTTACCATCTATGGGATTTTTATGGATGCCAGCTTCATACCCTAATGTAAATGCAGCATGGATAAAGCCTGAGAAAAAAAACAACCATAATAACCTATTAGTCATAATGAAGACTAAGCAATTGCAGCTACTATACAAACTGCAAGGAAAAATATCCCATCCTTCAATTATCCAAAAAGGAAAGGCAAGTTTTGAGTAAATAGAGATTACATCCATTAAACATGAAAACCAAATACGATAACCATAACATGTGTCGGTCAGAAAATAGGCCCTACCTCTAACAGCCAGCCACACAAGTACAGTCAGAAAATAGCCACTACTAATTGTGTTATATTCATATATTTAAAAATCAGTCAGCACAGACTCGGGCTTGACTGAGTTGACCGAGTCAACTTGGCCCTCTGCTAGGTTCAGGGGACAGGTTTGGTACCTAACTGGCCAAGTCAAGGCATGACTCGGCAGCTTTGGTACCTAACCGGCCGAATCAAGACATGACTCGGCCGGTTCGGTACCAAACTAGTCCAACTTGGCTAAGTCCATACCTACTCGGCCGAGTTGGTCAGGGATCCGACCACAGTGCACAGTTTATGGAAAAGTCAATTTAAAAAGAATACCTAAAACCCAATTCCTATCAACCTAAACCCTACCAGGCATGGCACATGCAAGCACTAGCCATGCAGCTCATGCTTCAGCCAGTACTACTACTGCAGTTGCAGATGTCCCTTAGGAGTCCGAGGAGTCTGAAGACTCGGAGCCAAAGGATGATTTTGTAGTTCATGCTGAGGATCCCATTTCTAGCAGTGGTGATGAGTTTGATGATTGATCATGTTGATCAATGATTTGTACTATGTACTATGTAGTAGGCCAGTAGCTTGTAGCATGTATTTTGGACTCTAGAAGCCATTTAGAGCCTCATTGATTATGTATTTTGTTGCTGATATGTATTGCACTCAGTGCCAATTTGATATATTCACCCTTACATGGTATATACATGAGCAGACTTTGCATATTTTGTCTTTACAGGTTTGGAATCATGGTTTGGAATCTTTAAAATATATTTTTTCATTAAAATCAAAATATTTTATGTATTTTTTTAGTAAACATTAAACTGAGTCATGAAAATCAGATCAGTCCAAATCATGGCCAGAATCGAATTCAAGTCTGAGTCTGAGTTGACCCTTGACCAATTCCGACTCTGAGTCCAAGTGAATATTCATCCAGGTTACAATCGGTGATGCATTTTGTTCAATAACTAAAAAATATTTGCCATAAAAATAAAAGATAGTATGTGGAATGTGCTTGATAGGCATTTCTTTCTTATGGAAACAACATTGATGAGCAACTTTTCATAAAGCAAATACTCCAACCAAACTGGGAGAAGCTTCTTCATTTAGATCAGATCTGACTATGCAGATTTCATATTGGAATGTCATTTTTAACAAATGATATAGATACTCTCCAAGTTGGAGCGGAATGTCATTTTTAACAAATGATATAGATACTCTCCAAGTTGGAGCCAAAGTGGATATGCAGTTAAGAAGGTATCAGAATTATAGATAGGTAAGAAGGTATAAAGATAGTTTCTCTACTTTGTCTCCTCTTTGCTACTAATGAGATGAAAACAAAAGACAAACTTAGCATATTATCAACTACTAGTACAGGACTCCTTTAGTATGGAACAATACAGCAGCTGTGGAATTCATTTTAAAAACTGTATTATTAAAGAAATTCCTTTACAATAGGAGCATAATATCAGAGCCATCAGCTTGTGTTCAAACTGGATCATCTCATATTCAGCTCATTTTCACAATGGAGTCTAAAAAATATACAGTTGATGCTTCCTACTGCAACAGAGAAATGAAAGCTAAAGAGGTAGTCTTGTGACAGGAGGTCAACAACCAGACATAGTCAATACAACTGAACTTGGTAACTCAACTTCTCAGCATATTAGGAAAAAATATACTATTATTCTTTCTGATAGTGCAGTCCAATCTTTTTACCTTTGGTATTAAATTCAATTTTCATCTAATCCTCACAGTCTATATGCTCAATTTTTTCATATAACAATTACATTTTCCAATGGGGCCCTTATACACTACACATTCTGGCACAGACTGCATTTACATAGGATGAAAAATATAGAGAGAAAAAAACGCTGACAAGTTTCCGTTAAATTTCTCATTCCTTACAACATTACGTATAGATAATACAAACTTTCTAAAATCTGATCATACCTAATTTTGACTTAACTGCTGTACAGGTGCTTCTAACTATTTGCCAGAACACAATTTTATCCTAACTAATTGCAGTTTATTCAAGCCTTGTGCACTAAGACACATGACACGGGGACATGGGAAGCAGGACGTAGAGGACACATGCATACGAGTATCCGACACAGGACAGGTCTACCCCAGAAACAGGACACGGGAGACATGTTATATACATATAGATAATTGCAGTTTATTCAAGCCTTGTGCACTAAGACACATGACACGGGGACATGGGACACTGAACGTAGAGGACACATGGATATGAGTATCCGAAACAGGACAGGTCTACCCCAGAAACAGGACACGGGAGACATGTTTAATATATATATATATATATATATGAAATATAGACATAAAGATCCATTTTTTTAGAGATTAGAACATTACAAAATATTGATGCAACTAGTGACTACACAATCATGACCAAGGTCGAATACACAAGAAATTAGAATATTCAATACACATGTCATAAAAGAGAAGTTTAGAAGTTAGAACCATAAAGTGCAGTTTTTTCATTAAGTCATTTGATGTCATCAAAATCAAAATGTTTCACATAGATACTGAGTCACTAATACTATAGGTGGGATGCCAATGGCAAATACAAAATATGGTAGATACTAGAACCATAGATGGAAGAATCTCATAGCTCATCACCGTCAGTAGTCTCCTCCATGTCAGAATCTTCAAACTCACCACCACTGCCACTGCTCTCTCCTCCATCCTCCTCCTCCTCTATATCCAATCCAAGATCTGCATCTGCTGGTGTGGAGGATGGCCCCTTAAAAGGATCATCATCATCAAAAGTGACCAGTTCATGCCTTGGTGTCTGACACATCAGGACACATCTAAGGCACGTGGCCAACATATGTTTGGCAAGTGCCCTGTTTTAAGACACATGTCCTAGCATGTCAAGTGTCTGACACGCATGACACGGACACAGGGCCCATGAGGGATGTGTCCTGTTACTTAGCTCGTGCATGTATTATTTCATCGAAATTGCATGCAGAAGCAGTGGATCTACTCAACTGATTTTCTAAGTTTAATCTTCAGCAGCAAGTCTGATGCTAATGTGGCAATTCTAGCATGGAATCACTGACAAAGAAATGATGATGTGGCAATGACAGGATAAGGCTGATGTGGCACTGCTGATATAGCAATGCTCAGAATTCACAATTTGCTTCAGCAGAATATAACTTCCCAATATATGCTTTCATTGAACTTGAGTATGCTTAGTGGGTACTTTTTGTTGGGTATGTGTTATATTTTTTGCATGTGGGTGGGGGGGGTGTCAGATTTGACGACTGCGTTTGACGATCCCACCCACTGTCACTCTTTGTGGAGCGTGTGCACCAGGCACTGCCCGAGGGAGGTCCCAGGGGGGCCAGGATTGGCCCCCCTAGTTACGCGAAGCGTTTTTTGCTATTTTTAGCGGTTTTCTAAATTAATCCCGGATTAAAGGATTAGGGTTTTGGTCGCTGCAGAATACCTAAAATATTGTATATATTACATTGTGAATAATGAAATCAATACAGATGAAGAGTTGAGAGGTGCAGAACCAAGGAAGACTGGTTTTCTCCCAGTTAAGGGTTTTCAGCTTAAATCTCTGTGTACTATGTGTATGAGCCATTGATTAATTTCTGTTTTGCTTAAGAATCTGTATGCACTGCTTTACTTCACAGGTTTAAGACTTACACTTTTAGGGCTAGTGTAGATTTTATTGAAGTTAAAGAGAAAAAAACAAAAGAAGGTGCTGGAAGCCGGCAACAGTTTCAGACAGTTTCCAAAAGCAGCCGAGAAACTGCTTGAAACATTTTCAAAACTGTCAAAAACGTTGAGCAGTTTCCATGTTCCATAAAGGTTTCCAGACCAGCTTCCAAAGTCTGGAAACATTTCAAATACTGGAAACACTTTCTATACCTACCAGAAAACATTTTTCGGGATTTACTGCTTACAACCTACATGTATTACTCTCTCCAACGTTGCTAATGCCTCAACAATCCATTCGCACTGGTTTGGTGAATATGTATGGAAATTTTTTGTTTTACATTAATCTTAGAATCAATTTAGGTTTATAAGATTTTTTTTTCTTTTATTTTTACACGTATTTTCCATATTGGTGGGCCACAATGGCAGCCACCATTGGAAAAAGGAAGAAAAGAAAACATTCCAATTTGGCCGAGAAATGCTTGCTAAAATAGGGAAATACATGTGCATCTGGAAGCCTCTCAGAAACATTTCTTAGCATTCCTGTTTCAAAAAATGCCTAGAAACATCTCCCAGGCATTTCCCAGGCATATACCCACTTCAGAATACTCCCAAAAGGGAAATGAACCCTTAAAGGAATTTTCAGTAATTGAGTCGAAAAGATAGACATAAAGGCATACATGATATATAAAATATTAAAATGTCTAAAAAATTAGAAGCATTGCAGATGCACTCTAGAATCTAGCATGTTGATTAGGGTTCGAAATTATTATTTTTGAAGTTCCTAATAATTATTTCTAGGGTATAGGGCATTTTGGTTTGTATCTTTTTTATGCTTAGGGTTACAAATTTTCATATTTTTCAGATCCTAAAATATTGTTTCAAATATTCAAAGCACTTTGAAACAGTCCGAGCATGGTGTCCCAATTTCACCCACCTAAACACTTGGCAATCTGCAAGTTAGTTGGTCACAAAGTTAGTGCTTGTTACCCCCCCCCCCATGCCTAGGGGTAACTAGAGGAGATCATGTCTCATGGCCCGCATTGGAGACATTGATCCCGACCATGACGATGATCAACATGTCCACATATAGCAGCCCAGCAGCACCCCTCTGATTGCCTCTTTCACTTCAGATCAGCTTAGCTCATCACATCCAATCAACTCAATGTATGGGAAATGGTAAGCCAACGTCACCATGAGGTATGTTAGTCCTTTCATGCAAAGTGTTGTGCTTAATATAATAGGCATGTAAATGAGGATCATTGGTTGAAGTAGGATAATGAATCACTAGCTCAAGAAGTTATATTTGTTTCCTTGTTTCACCATGGTGGCCAGCGTTTGTGCCCTAGTCACATGTTGTCACCGCCCAAGGAAAAGGGGTACTACTGGGGGGCCCTCGCAAAGGTAACATTCTATTCCCCACCATACTTAACACTTTCCATCCTGGAGCATGTCGCAGTGTACTAAACTTCAGTAATGGGTCATGGTTCATTCTCTCATGAGAAGAGGGGCTGAAGGCCCAAAGGTTGATTGCAGTTGCTAAGCAAAAGAAGAATAAAGAAAGAATAAATGCTAAAGAAAAAAAGAAGGAATAGCAAAGGACTCTCAAAATCCAATCCAAACTTGAGCTCTACGCTTTTCGCGTTCGCCCTAGTCCCAAAGCAATGATGCTATAACTTGAAACCTTATAAAGGGGACTTGCAAATACGATAAGAGGACAAATAAAAATGCAGATAAAGGGGTTGGGAAAAATCTAGCGCTTAGAAAGTGGTAACTCAAGAGCAAGTGCACCGTCCACAAAGGCGCTCATAGAAATGGACTCAATGACACCATAAGCCATGAAGCCCAACACGTACCACTATCACACTTACTCTTGAAGGGTTCTTTTCTTTCACTGTTTCCCTCAAGACATATCCCTCTACCTGGGTCTTTTCTTTCACTGTTTTGGTTGGCACACCTAATAGGGTCAGAAGAAGGCCCTCTCATATTCAAACTTGCCAACTTACATAAAGTCTTGAGCTAGTGTGAGAATTGAAGGGGATACTAAAGTGAATTGTTCATGTGGCTTATATCTTAAGTAAAAGCTTACTTTGCATGATTTAAGGACTAGTATATCTTATGAACATTGGCTTACTTGATTTCATATTTTGTTTTGATCTGGATGCCCCTGACATGGTTCTTTGAAGGACACCCCAGAATTTCACCCAGGAAGTTGTGCCTCTAGTGTAGGATATGGCACATATGATGTAGAGCAGTGAGTCACCCAATGACTTGACACATTTAGATAGTAGCTCTCACATCTTCAAGACCTTGGACAATTGATATATGGGCTTGATTTTTGACATATTTGGTCATGGTCGCATAGAGATGGGCAGCAAGCCCACACCCTGAGCTCTACACCTTAGAGGCTATCTTGCACTAGATGGAGGACGTTGCACGGGGAAGTGATTGGAGGACACACAGAGATGATACATAGCCTTCTCTTCTTTGGACGCCACCCCTTGCACCTTGGATGTTGGGCATTTAGAAGATGACATCATGCTAGGGTTTGACAGAGATGATGGGGTTTACTACCAGTGATGACTTTGAGATGTGACATAGCATTCTTCCCCCACACCTATAACTCAAAGAATGACACATGGCCTTGGAGAGGCCCTCCTAGCCCATTGGAGGCATGACATCACCACATGTGTGACCATTTATGAATTATTTTTCATGTTTTGACATTTGTAAAGGCAAATC
>SNQJ01S0197364.1:0-17298 GCA_010110895.2 Picea sitchensis | reverse complement strand
TGGGGGTCCTCCAACTTCATAAGGCCATAACTCTCAAACCGTGAAGAGTTATGTGACATTCCACATACCACCAGAAATGGCATGTCAAGCACTATCCATCTAGGATAGTTTCACCAACAAATTCATTGATCTTCATCTCATTATTCCACATACAAGAATGGGTCCTCCAACCATTCTCCTAGGATAAATCAATCCATAAAGCATCTTCCTGTGAGGGCTTTCACCATAAAGGGACCACTTTGGAGTTCATCCATTTGTACACCTTATAAACCATGATAAGACACTAATGATTCATCTTTTCATCGATTGGTTTCCACTTGGACATATATCATTCTCATCAAGGGCATCATATCAATCAATTACTTTATATCAATCAAACCAAACCATTTACATCAATGACATATGATCCAACAATCTCCCAATTAATCAAACCATTGACATCAATGACAACATGATCCAACAAAACTAATTTCCTTATCAGCTTCAATTGGTCTTCAAGCATGAAGGTGAATATGAGAAATTCTCTAGGTCCAAGAAGGATCATAGCATAAAAAAAAATAGTGGAGTTGTTGTGATCAGTCTCCAAGTGGGAGATTGTTGGTTGTGGAGCCTGATTATCTTCCTAATTCAAGGGCATTTGTTTTCATCCATGTTTATACTCCATAAAGACTTTACACCCCTCCACATGAGGGGATTGCAGTGGGATCTTTCCCCCCCTCCGGGGTCCAGGGGGCTCATCCCCCTAGTTGGGGGGTCTAGGGGAAAGCGGGCCCTCAGCAGGGGTTCGAGGGTAGCATCCTCCAAAGGAAAATTTTCCTTGTAAATGTATATTGTAATTTCATAGTAAATATGGATCGTTCATTATAAGTTCACATATATAATGGTATAAGTTATGTTAGAGTTTTTTTCCCTAGAAGGTAACCCTCGTTAATGAGGGAATTGTATTGCGGTTGTGTATCATTGCGAATATTGTATTCTGAGAGAGAAGATTGTGAGATAAAGAAGAGGAAGTTACAATAGGTGTGTTGTAGGTTGTATCCCTTCATTTTGTTGGATATTAAAAAGGAAGGACCTGGAAATTTCTGTGGTGGACATAGCCCACACTGGGTGAACCACGTATATCTGTGTCTCTATTGTATTGTGTATATTTTGTTTTTTATTTCTGCATTTCTTTTATTTTATTGTTCCACGATCCTGTTTTTCTAACACATGAAACCTACACATAATAAACCAAATGACAATGCAGTGGAAAACAAATCTTGGTTATGAGTGTGTCAATCAATGTCAGGTCTCTTACTCTGTAATATGTGAAGTGCTATGTTTTTAGAATTGATTCAAAGGCTTTTTCTTAGTTTAATTTTGAGTACAAATGCCTCCACAAACCTCTCTGCTCACTATTCTTCAATAAGCATAAAAGTATTTGTTCTCAATCTTCTAATGAGAAAATAAATAGCCATATAACTCTAAATGAGTTGCAACTCCTTTGGATTTATCTTTGTCTTTGTTTGCTTCTAAGAGATTAGTCAAATAATCACCAAAGAAGTCCCAAAGAAAAAATGAAGGACTAATAATATGATAAGTAGCTAGAGATATTAATGGGCATTTAAACATAGTTTGGCATATAGAAGGTAGCCAAAACCACAATATTATGCAAAACAACTAAATCCCTATATTCTCCTCACATAGAATCCTTTCTCTACTTACTATTCTTCAATAGTATGGTTTGTTACATTCATAATTCTACTATCAATGTTGGCATTTCCCATAGAAGATGACCTAGAGTCGCTAGTGCATAAATGCAATTTTTGGCTTATCTTGCAATAAATTTAGATAAAAAAAAACATTAGGTCTTTCTTTCTCTATCACCATATTAGAATTTGTTTGCAAATAAAAAAGAAACTATAAACCATATAACCCATTAGAATTTTAATACCTTTCACATAAACCATGTGTACACAAAAATACTATATCAATGTGAAATTGCAAATAATTTCTATGAAAAATCACATTTCTTGAGTATTTCATTTAATGTGATTCCTCATAGTAACTTATAACTAAAAAAAGAAACCAAATTATAACATTCCATGGTGAATTCACATAACCAATAGTTCACAATAAAGATAAATATTTTATTGGAAACCTAAAAAGGAAAGACAACTTTCAACGGTTGCTCAGTGCTCTTATTATGAGAATCTCTAGTTACAATGAAACACATGGATTTCATTGTGCATCATCCTCTATTTGGCCAGAAAGACCCTTTGAAAGTGAAAGTAGAAAAATAAATAGAGAGTGTTAGGTAATGGGAATACCAATATGCGTGACCTTTCATTTCTCATTCCTCTCTCTTTTCTTTTTGATTTGACTTTTATTTTTCATTGAATTACCCTTTTCTTTTCTCTTTTGTTCTATTAAATTTTACATTTGCATTATTTTTACTAATTTATCTAACCTTCATAAATCACCTAATTTTACTTGCATTTACTGAGTGTTACAACCATTTGCTTGTTGGGATGAGTCTTACAACCATTTGCCTGATCAGATGAATTTCAAATCATAATATAATAATCCTTCGATGTGCACCATGAATCTTGTTGTAGGACTTGTAGGATCTATTAATATTTACAACTTGGTATTTTTACATGCACTTCACAAGTTATAACAAAGAATTCATCTCCCCGATGACCTTATAACCAATAAAAATCTCAAAGACTTTATGTAGGAAATAAAAATAAGTCTATAGAAATATGTTTATTATGTTATTAACAATTTGAAAAATAAGATTTGACAAAATTAGAATAATATTTTGACCAAATGAACACCATTAATATGTTAGGTGAGCCATAGGGTGTTAACTAAACTTATATTGATTTTGTTATCTAAGGGGATTTCTCTCATGGGAATACATGAAAGAAGAGGACTCAGAAAGATAGAAGAGAAAAATGAGGAGAGAAACAAATATATAAATAAGGTGTTAGATAAACTTAGATTTATTTTGTTATGTAAGGGGATTTCTCTCATGGGAACGCATGAAAGAAGAGGACTCGCAAAGATAGAAGAGAAAAATCAAAAGAGAAACAAATATATAAATAGAAAATAAGGAAGTAGAGAGAGTGAAAACACTCACAACTATAATTATAGTAAACAAAGTTTAAGAATCCATTTTAATCTTACTCAAAATTTAAATCAACTAAGTACGTTATGATGATTTGCTAAGAATATCAACCCAATAATTTAACATTAATAAGATCATTAAGGCATTCATATAATGCTTTGAAGTTTGATTAATAGACTGGTTAAAAGTGGTATCCTTCATTGCCTACTTTGATTAAAATTGCATCTGCTTTGATTAAAATTCCATGTTATAGATGTGCTTCCAATTATATTTTCTGTGATTTGAGATAGGTTGCAACCTTAGTGTCGCTACTTCCTTATGGCTTGCATCATTGTTAATCAAAACTTATTAGTCCCTGCCGAAGGTGCATAGGGACTATAGCGATCGATAATTCGTTGACGTCATATTAATTTGTCCTTTGACTATAATTTTTTTCATCATCTGTATTGTTCGTACTATAGAAGTAAAAAAACTATTTTATATATATAAAAAAAACTTATATGTCATCGTCTCATTGGAGAATATATGAGAGGTCTTATTGCTAGCTTTGTTGTTCCCAATGTTGTAAATGTGTAGATATCCAAAGTTTTGAGCTTAGACGCTCCTTTTTATTTTTTATTACATTTTTACTAAAATGTTTACAAACCAAAATTTTTGAGCATGGACCCTATTATTATTAGTCCTTATTATTATTCCTTTGTATTTGTATTGAAATGTTTGCATACCAAAGGTTTAGATCATTGAAACTTTTTTTTAGGTGCTTGAATAGGCGTGATAGCTTAAATGTTTACATGGCGCGAGGTCCCGAAACAAGCCTGACAACTTAAATGTTTGCATGCCACGAGACCCTTAGACAGCCTGACAACCTTAGATTTTTACCTAAATAGGCTTCTCAGAGTACATTTTTCCTCGAAATTTTCCATACAATGTTGCAGTGAATTTGGACAATATTGTTTTCCACCGCCAGTTGAATAGGCATTGTATGTTTAATACTTTTTCTAGGCTTGGAATGCAATTTCGTCATCATTGAAGCTACATACATTGTTTACTAGGTCCATGGGTGCTTCTTCTTTGTTGGTTCATTGGTTTCTGCTTGTTATTGTTTGGTTCACAATTCGACCTGTACTTCTGTCATTCATCGTTTTAGAGTAAGTTTCCACGCCATAATTTCATTTTCTATTCCTTCTTTGTTGTTCAGTGTTTGTAGTTTGCAAGTAAGAATGTTTTCTTATTTCTACCTACATGCTCATCATATTTTTCCAGTTCCTTCTGTGCTTTGGTTGTAGTTTGTTAATCGTTGGAGATACATATGTTGTTTTCTAGTTCAATGGTTGTTGCTTGTTCATTTGTTCGTTGGTTCATTGGTTGCCAGTTTTTGTTGTTTGGATCAAGTTTACGAGTTTGGGGCCTTGGGGTTTCAGTTGGTCTTGTTTGTGATTTCTCACTGATTTGGTGCTTGTTTTCTTTTGTTTGCTTCGGATTTGCAGGGTTGGGGTCTTGCGTCGGCACTGAGAGTTGTTTTTTTTTTTTTTTTTTGTGGGCACTTTGCGATGTTCAGAGCCTGCACTTGTGAGTGGACCTGCAGTTGTGTTATTTCCTGGGTCTGGTGAATTCGATATATGGTGCATGTTTCATGCACACCTGTTCTGCTGTAAACTTTTGTTGGTACTTCAGTGTTGACATGATAGAAAATAGTGGCATAATAAATAATTGGACAACTACATGTGCAATTGCAATATCCACTATTTTTTTTGTTAAAATAAAACATGTGCAAACCGCACTTAATAGCCATATATGGTGGAATGTGCCCATATCACAATACATGTTATTTATCATCTACACAAACTGGTGTGACCACGATACAACTTGTCTTGTACTTAAGATATGATATGTACACCAAAGATGATGCAAAATTATAGTTCCATGTATGGAAGCATATATGGATACTTTGCCACAAAAAACCAAAATCATTTAGCTATGACCATGCAATTTATTAATATTTTGTGGCTTGTAATATATTTTGGGTAGGGAAAAACTTTATATATTTACATCCATGGATGGAGAAAAGCAAAGGTTCATGTTTCTGACTACCTTTTATTTTATTCGTTGATTCTCATTTACTGTATGTACATATTACTTGTTCTCTAGTGCATACCAACTTCCATTCATGTTCATTATTTTTTGTGCCTTCTCACATTCAAACAAACATAATACCTAGAGAAAACGATGGAGTCTTGACTACAGTGGTGGAAGAGGAGATACAAAGGTACATGATTGTACTATTATTTCATATTCCGTTGTTTTGTATTTCACTTATTGTCTATATATGTATTCACCTAGTTTATTGTATGTATATATTGCATACCTTCCTACATAATAACATATCTTCATTTCATGACTTCCTGCATACTAACTTCCTTCATGTCCATTGCCTTTTTCCTGCATTGCTACATTTAAAAAAACGAAGTGGTTGGAAAGGACGATGGACTCTTTGGTGCGAATGTAGATGAGGAGTTACAGAGGTGCATACCTATACTCTTATTTCATATTACACTGTTTAGTATTTCATTTATTGTATGTGTATTTGTTCTACTTGTTCTACTGTTTTGCACCTTTTTTAATTGTATGTATATACTACATATCTTTCTACTTATTCTCATGTGAATCGTATTCTCTTTGTTGCTACATTGAAATAGATAGAACTATATTTCTTTCTTTTACATGTATTTCTTCATACTAAATTGCCTTCATGTACACTTTTTATTCGACGTTGCTACCTTGGAAGAAATAGACTGGTTGGACAGAAAAATGAATTCTTGTATGCAACAACTGAGGGGTATGTGGTACAATCTTCGAAAAGGTATACCAACTGTGCTAGTAAATTAAATATAGAAAATGGGTGGGGGCATATATTATTGGACTAGAAAATGATGATTTGGCAGCAATTTGTGCCCTCCCCATTTCTACTTTTTCCATTTTCTATTATCCCTTTTTATTTCTAATTTCTCTGCTTAGTTTTCTTTCCGAAAATTCCTTGGTGCGAGGGTTGGCGAACTCAAGGGTTCACATTTATGGTCACTCTTCTAACGTATTCCATACTTATCCACTTTGTCGATTGTGGGTGCCGAGATGGTGGGTTCAAGGTTGTGCCTCTGGATTCCGAGGTTCCACGATATACATATTGGTCATCGTGCCCCGCCATCACGCCCTATTTATTCTTATACATTTTTTTAGTCAAAAAATCCGAGGCATACAATTTGATCCTCAGGTCCTCATGTTTTGCAATTATCCCTTGACACCCTATTTCGTATTTCATCTTCTTCGACCTTGCATGTGACATTAAGAACAATTATGGAAAATATACAATGCATGTGCTTGTTTAATCCTTTTGATGTTCATCTACACATGCTTACATAAAAAAATGTTGGACTAGTGACATGGCCATGAGCAGTCAGTCATCCCAAACATCAGTAGACCGAAAAGGCAAAAGGTATAGATGCATATATGTTGTTCCTATTATGTTTACCAAACAAATATCCTCAACTATGTATTCATCTATGCCATGGTGAATATGTTGATGTCATCTGCAACACATACTTTTCAATTCACAAGAAGTATCAACAAGTACAAGTGAGACGTTGAACATAGCGCAGGTTCCACAGACCAAGAGGTCTGCTTGAAAAACTTTGGATCCATAGTTCATCCAAACTGTGTGTTTACTTGTACATTTATGCCAAGAAAAAAAGAAAACAAAAAAATAATGCATACTACCACTGACATTACTTTTCCTATTTGAAAATTGTCACCAGGTCTAAACTTGTGACACCTAAAATACTATCAATAGAGGGCTTGAACAACCACCGAACTGGACAAGTGTTCATCGGGGACATAATGTTCGTTAATAGCACCTACTTGGACAAGGAAAACAATATTAGATCCATTATGTGTGCTGACATGATAGACATGGAGGCCCTGATGACAGTCACACTGACTAATCCTACACAACTTTTCTAGAAACATGTAGAAAAGATATTTCCAAGTAATGGGATATCCATTACAAATTTTAATATATTTCCCAAAATAGTATATGCCTATGGTGATTGTGATCAGATTATTTTTCTCAACAAAACAAGTATTGTGAAAAAAATTCTCACTATTTGTTCAGAATATCGTTTCGTCCCAGACACAACTATCAACCAACTTGCACATTGCAACGACACTTACCCAATCAAAACCATTGGCGCAACTGTTATAATAAAGAGAAAACTTGGCTTGCAGGACATTCTCCATATAAAAGATGCAGAGTCAGACAACGACAAGGTGATGGTACCCTTCTCCATATCCATTTTTTGTCCTTTAATTTCGCATGTCCATGTACCTCGGTTAGGTTACACAAATATTGCATTGTTCCATGTTGCGACTGCAATTCTTCAATACCTACTCAAATTTGTTTTGTTCATTGGAACAACAATTGAATAAATGGAAATTTCCGCTTATTCTCTTCAAAACTATAACAAAGAAAAGGGATGTTAAAGAAAGGATCTTTCACACAACCCAAGCAACATTTGTAACAGAATTGCGAGCAAACATAGTAGAAGATCTCAAGAAACTAACTAGCTCTACAACTGTTCTGCATATACATCTACATATTCATCCTCACTTTGCTCATACAAATAGCCTTACCAAATTTCTGTGAAATGCGACTGTGCTCATACAAATAGCCTCATTCATCCTCATTTTTCTCATACAAATAGCCTATATGTGTGAAATGCAACTCTCATGCTTTTTCTTCTACTTTGATAAGTGATGATATGATTGATTGTCTGCGATGCAGTGAAAAATGTCCATACATATATGGTCATTTCCTCAATGTTTTCATCCGAAATGTGGGAAACAAAAATGTGCATTGTGCACTTAGACAGCCTCTGTTACAAGATGTGCTTTCTGGGTTAGCAGAATTTTCATATGAAGCATACCTACAGAAAATTGAAAACAATGTCTACATGTTCCGTGACTTTCAGATACATAGCAAATTTACCTTAAATGATGACAATGCAATATTGCATATCGGCTGGAAAAAATAATAATAATTAAAAAAATAAAATAAAATAAAAATCATATCAAGCTTTGGCACCAAACGAAAAATATCTCATTTGTACCCAGATGAATGTTTGTCGGACTGGAGTTCTTTGGGGTTTACATATATAGATGTAAAATTGTCTTTCCAGATATTTTGTCTCTTCGTGTGTACTTGAAACAACAAGGAGAATCTAATTACAAATGCAATCCATGTTGTTATTTTGATGTTGTTTTGCATCTCCTAGTAAGAATTTTGCATATTTGTTTCAGTGTGTAAATAAATAAATAAATGGTGGTCGGTTGTGGCTTTGATGGAGGGGACTATACGCTTATTTTTGGGTGCCCAAGTTGGACAATTTTTTTCCAATTATATATCCATGGCAGGAATTATGAATTTTTTTTGGTGCCCGAATAAAATAAATGCATTTTTTTCTCGATGCCCTAATTGAAAAAAAAAAAGGACTCAGCATGGATTAAAACATGAGCTTGATATTTTCAGATCTTTCTCTAGAGATTGCAAGCGCATAAGATTTTTAAGTCCATAAATGGGAAGCATGAGAGAAAACCCCATAAAAAGTATTCAAATGTAAATAACTCGGGCCCATCCTTTCAACTGTCGAAATAGCCTGCTCATCTTGGCAGAATCATCAAGAATTTCCAATAATATTGGAAATTTGGCATTCATAAATCTAGTAATGATAGGTCATGGCACTATCACAAGAAAATGCCCATAGTGATATTTCCTAATGGTAAAATATTAATCGACAAGTTCTTGGTTCCCCATTTTGACGTCTGGTTATAGCTAGCATACAATGGCGAAGCTCTGCTTGTTTAGTGTTGTATTGTGCTTGGAAAACTCTTGTTCATATCCCATGGCCCCAGTTATTTTCTCGTGGGAACATATACTAAATGTAAGATAAAACCAATGCCACGATGTCTTTTTTATATATATCAAATTGTTTGATGCAAAGGTCGATGCATAGTGCTCTATGGAACCTTGTGGGATCTTGCTTGAGGCCCTTTTTGTTCATGTGTTGCCTTCTGCCTCAACTTTCAATACATTTGGTGTTTACTTAGTTCTTGGTTGTATTCTTTGTTCTGGAGAATTAATAATACATTCAGGATCTTTGCAGTTTTTCTATGATCTTAAGGAATATAGAGGACATGATTTGCCCTTTAATATAAGATGTCGTATGTGGCTCGTTTTAGCACTTTTCCTTGATCAATGAACTTAGCAAAATTAGTCTCCTGGAATAATTTGAAATAAAAGAATATATATTGTGCGAAGTCCAATGGAACTATTATATCAACGAGAGGACATTAAAATTAAAATTTGTCATTGTTATACTTGCGGTGAAGATGATAGTACAATAATGTTACTTAGACATCCCAAAATTGATTTTCTTGTAGATTTTCGAGGCTTGTCTTATACAAGCAGATCCTGGAACCTATAAGCATGGCTCGCTGTATCTATTCCTTGATTGAAGAACCTGTTCACATGTTTAATGTACTTCATAGTTACTATTAAAATCATCAATGGGGGTTTCGTACAATAATTATCACTTCCGAAAATTGTCATCCCCTTTCTTTTTGCCCTCTGCTTTCCCTTTCTAGTTACTTAATCATTTTTCGTAAAAGGTCTAGGTGCGGGAGTTGGAGGATTCATGTCTTCATATTTCCATTGTTAATTTTATATCACCAGCCCGATCGATCACTTCCCCATTTCATATTGAACAAAATTTTTGAATCATGGGTTCCCGGATAGGTGGGTTCAACATTGCGTTTCCATTATTCTGCTGGCTGCAAACGACACCCGGACTTCCGTGATCTACAAATTAGCAAACAAATTCATATTCATCTCATTTGATTTTTCTTTCTATTTACTTGGTCCTCTTTCCAAATGTGTCATTTTTCCGAATGTCTCCTTCTTTTATATACAACACCTGGCGAGACTTGGTGGATTCATGTCTTCAGATTTACATTGTTACTTTTATATCACCAGCCTGACTGACCGCTTCCTCGTTTCATATTGAACAAAATTTTTGAATTGCAGGTTCCTGGATAGGTGGGTTCAACATTGCACTTCCATTTTTCCGCCACCTGCAAACAACACCCAGACTTCCGTGATCTACAAATTAGCAACGAAATTCCCCTTTATCTCGTTTTCTTTCACTTTTTTTTTACTTGGTCCTTTTTCTGATTGTCTCCTGCTTTTATATACAGCACCCAAAGTTACACAATATACAAATTGCTTTCTCAACATTGCACTTCCAGTGTTCCCCTACATACAAACATCACCCGAAATTTTGTGATATACAAGTTGATGGCTGAAATTTGTCATTGTGACATACAATTTGACCATCGACGCCTCACGTCTCCTCGGTATATCTTGTGACCCTTTTTTTGAAACCCGCTCAGCCACTTTCCATACTTGGGAATTTCTTGGAATCTGTTTCGCAGGTTGGCGAGTGGATGAAATGTACAATGCATAGTCGCTCTTTGCCATTCCTGCTACCTTTGTACTTCTTTCTAGATATGAAATTATTAATCTTTAATGTTAGTATTTTATCTTACAGGAACCATTAATATTGCCATTAATGTACGGAAGGTCGTAGAATATTTGTGATTAATATGAATTAAACCAAGATTTGTAGAGAAGAGTGTTATCCTATCAAAGTATTCATTTCAAACATGATGCAATCTCTTTCGTGCGTCATCCGTTTGGCACATTTAAGAAATCTGTAATTCTTAATCTCTCTTCGTCATCACCACCACCTTCGCACCTTTTTCTAAATATGAAATTAGTAAGCTTTAATGGTTACAACTCATTACGAACGAACCTTAGATATTGCCATTGATCAACAAAATTATTGAGGAGATCTTCCATTGATACACATTAAACCAAGATTTGTGGAGGGGTATATTATGCCTCCCCAATTTTCATTTCAAACATCGTCTGGAGCAAACGAAAATTATCATTAACTTATGGCAATAGTTCCACAAAAATTCTATCCATATACAGAAAATGCCTTCGGGCATGATGGCCAGAGGTTCTAGTATTCCAAGGCATATTATTACTACTCATCTCCCTCTGCCCAAGAGACAAAAAGGAGATGGTCCGTTGGTGCACTGAGAGATATATTTCAAGCAAAATAATTCCAAGGAAACCCTACCTGCTCAGAAAACCTTCCCACTTGCATTGATGGCTGGCGTAGAGGTTGATGCGATGGATTTCAAGACGGAAGAAGATGATATGATGGACGATGATATGACAATGGATGATGGCAATGGAGATATTGTTCGCACTCTTGTGCCCAAATTGAAATCAACCATAACAGGTGGTACTTACCAGATCGACGATGGTGGTTGTGACAACACAAAAAGAAAGAGTTTCATAAAAGAAACCGACTCTGAATGCAATAGCCGCTTTGTTGCTTGAAAGTAGGAATTCCAGAGGTCCAAATTAGTCTGTTCTGGGTGGAAGTATTTCACTGTAAGAAAATGACTTGTTGATGCTCACAGAGATATATTTCAAGCCAAAAAAATATTCAATTTCGGGACCACTGTCATGTTCTCTGGATATACAATTAACATCTTAGGAAATGAGGACCATAAATCCCAGTGGTTCAAGGCATATTCCTACTAGTCATCTCCTTCCACCCAGAATGGACTAATTTGGGCCTCTGGAATTGCATGTGTAACCTGTGTCCCTGAAGTTTTCTATTGTGATGAGGTGGTTTCTTGGTGTGTCCTAGCTTTAATTTAAATTCCATTATGTTTTCCGTGCAACATTTTTCATCTTCTTCCTCGCGAGAAGCTTGTGAGAACTATCAATTTTACAACAGGACTGTTGTTCATCTGCTTCAAGCCAAGGATTTATTCCACTACGGACCCGGTCTCCTATTTATTTGTCGACTCAGGTCTTCCACAAAATATTGAGTTTGGGGCACTGAACATTGATCCATCGAGGAGAAGACTGTAAGGATTTCCTAAAAAAAAACATGGTAATCAGATTTGTATGCATGTTGGAGAGAATCGCGATGGCTCCTGCATGTTGTAGATCGTGTTCCTATGTTTATGGCAGATATGTTGAATGTTTTGGCCCAAAGAACTCAGTCCAATTTGTAAGGATAGATATATAGTGCTCAATATTCTTCTTTTTTTTAATGGATTTACTATTAAAAATTTCCCTTGGATTCTTGGTTGTTGCTTATTTTCTGGATTTAACACCTCTTCTCATTGGCATGGTTCGATAGTCTAGTAGTTCTTTGATATTGTGTTTGCTTAGGTAATTTGTTCTAAAATGGAGCATATAACAACCATATGACAATGCACTGTGTCGATCCATAAGGATTTAATGGAAACAAAAAATGAATTTCAGACAATTTCAAACCAACGTTCAATTCTATTCGTAATGCAGATAGAACATAGAAATACCAGATCACAATGTTGCAGCAAGATCATAATTCTTGTTTCTAGACATGCAATTATTAATATTTAATGCTAACAACCCATAATGCAAGAAGTTTAATACTTAAGTTAATATGTTACAGTCATGGAAGAATGTATCAAGAACACACTTACTCCCACAAGTTGCAATAAAATCTAATCTTAAACAAAGGATTTGTTGACAATTACTAGTAAATGATGGTTTTTCAACAATGGGGCTTGTTTGAAACCAATTCCCACTTACGAAAATTTCCCTCCTCCTTTCTATTTTCCCACTCTTTTATCCGATGTAATTTCTCCTTCTGGTTACTTATTCATTTTTTTCGAAAATTTCTTGCTGCGCGGGTTGGCGAATTCACGCATTTCGACCGAGTGCTTCCCCTTTGTCTAAATTGCACTTTCCATTGTTCCATGACCTGTAAACAACACTCCATCTTCCGCGATATGCATATTTACTTCTGGACTCCCACATCATCCCCTCTTCCATGTTACACATTTTTCATTGGAATGTTTTGATATATACAATTTGACAATCGGGGCCTTACATCTCCTCGGGAACCCATCACCCTATTTTGAAGCCCATCCGACCACTTTCCACACTTGACCATTTATTGACATCTCTTTCGCGGACCGTCGAGTTCGCGGATTTAGGAAATTTCAAATTTCTAGTTGTTGTTTCATGTGCCTACTACCTTCAGATTTCTTTCCAAGTATATGCAATATGTATAAAACTTCTCCAGCAACATACATAAAATATATTTCCAGGAAATGGAATATCTGTTGTAGATTTGAATATATTGGACCTTCTTTTCCCTTTTCTATACTTGACCAAATTGTCATTTTTTTTCCCTTCTACTCTCTCTTTCTTCTTACTTAGTCATTTTTCTGAAAATGTCTCAATGCGCGCATTGGCCGACTCATGGGTTCACATTTTCACTCATGCTTCTATATTGTGACTCTGACCAACCACTAACCATTTGATGCCTAGGCACTTTTAAGATCGTAAATTCTTGGGCAGGCAGGCTCTATATTGCACTTCCATTGTTCTATGGCCTACAAACAACACCTAGACCTTCGTGATATACAAATTTACTGTTGTTCTCCCACATCATACCCTCTTCTGTGATACACAGTTTGCACACGAAAGTTCTGAGACCTGCAATTTGAACTTTGGGTCCTCACGTCTCCTGGGGAACTATTGTCACCCCGTTTTGAATCCCCTGAGTCCACTTTCCATATTTCTCCATTTCATGGAATCTCTTTTGCGCCTCCAATTTCATACTTGAATTTTTCGCTTGCAGATTCCTGGATAGGCTGACTTCACTTCCAGTGTTCCTTGACCTACAAACAACTACCTCACTTCCGCGATATACAAATTGACTTTCAGACTTCTACACTAGTCCTCTTGCGTATTACACAGTATACACTCAAAAGTTTCGATCAATACAATTTGTCCGTCCGACCCTCATGTCTACTCGGGAACCCTTTTCATTCTATTTTGAAGCCCCTCCGACCGCTTTCCATGGCCATTTCTTACAATGTCTTTCATAGATCGTCGGGTTGGCGGGTTCAGAGAATTTCCAATTCCTAGTCATTGTTTTTTGTGCCCACCACCTTCACACTTCTTTCCAAGTATATGAAACAAGTATATAACTGCTCTAGAAACATGCAGAAAATATTTTTCCAGGAAATGGAATATCTATTACAGATGTGAATATATTAGCCCTTCTTTTCTGTCTTCTATACTTAACCAAATTCTTGTTTCTCTTTTTCTTGTACTTTATCTTTCTCGTCACTTAGTATTTTTTCTGAAAATGTCTAGTTGCACGGGTTGGTGGACTTGCGGGTTGACGACTCCTACATCATCCCCTCTTTCATGTTACACAATATGGACTCAGAAGTTTCGATCAATACAATTTAACCGTCGGGCTCTCATGTCTCCTCGGGAACCCTTGTCAACCTCTTTTGAATCCCGTCCGACTGCTTTCCATGGTCATTTCTTGAAATCTCTTTCGTGGATCGTCGAGTTGGCGGGTTCAAACAAATTCCAATTCCCAGTCGTTGTTTTCTATGCTCACCACCTTTGCACTTTTTTCCGAGTATATGCAATAAGTATATAACTTCTCCAGAAACATGTAGAAAATATCTTACCAAGAAATGAAATATCTATTATAGATGTGAATATATTAGCCCTTCTTTTTCGTCTTCTATACTTAAAAAAATTCTCGTTTCTATTTTCCCTGTACTTTATCTTTCTCATCACTTAGTCATTTTTCTGAAAATGTCTAGCTGTGTGGGTTGGCAGACTTGCGGGTTCACGACTCCTACATCAACCCCTCTTCCATGTTACACAGTATGCACTCAAAATTTTCAATCAATGCAATTTGACCGTCGAGCCCTCATGTCTCCTTGGGAACCCTTGTCACGCTCTTTTGAAGCTCGTCCAACCACTTTCCAAAACCATTTCTTGCAATCTCTTTCATAGATCATCAGGTTGGAGGGTTCAGAAAATTTCCAAGTCCTAGTCGTTGTTTTATGTTCCTGCCACCTTCACACTTCTTTCCAAGTATATGCAATAAGTATATAACTTCTCTAGAAACATGCAGAAAAGATATTGCGAGAAAATGTAATATCTATTACAGATGTGAATATATTATCCCTTCTTATCTGTCTTCTATATTTAACCAAATTCTCATTCCTCTTTTCCATGTACTTTATATTTCTCGTCACTTAGTCATTTTTCTGAAAATTTTTAGCTGCACGAGTTGGCGGACTTGTAGTTTCACATTTCCACTCGATCTTTTATATCACGACTCTAATCGACCACATCCCCATTCCATACCTAGCCACTTCTCCCACCGCGGATTCCCAGGTAGGTAGGCTCTAGATTACACTTCTATTATTCTGTGACCTGCAAATAGTACGCTGACTTCCATGATATACAAATTTACAACCAGACTCACATCATACCGCCTTTCGTATTACAGTCTACCTACCATGGCTTCTTCCATGGTACACATTTTGCATTGAAAACTTTCGAGATATACTATTTGACTGTCGGGTCCTCATGTCTCATGTGAAACTATTGTCACCCCATTTTGAAGCTCATCCGTGCGCTTTCCATACTTCTCCATTTCTTCGAATTTCTTTCGCGCATCGTCGGGTTGGTGGGTTCAAGAAATATCCAATTCCTAATCATTGTTTCCTTTGCCCACACCCTTTGCATTTAGCAATTATCAAGTATATACAAGATATTATTTTTAAGTATGGAATTAGAAAGTGTTAATGCTAAACCAGGATTTGAGGAGATCTCCCATTAATACGCATAAAACCAAAAATTGCGGATGGTTATATTATCCCTTCCGAGTGTTAATTTCAAACATCATGTAATGTCATTTTAGCGTCATCGGGTTGGTCCATTCATGAAATCTTAAATCCTCAATTCCGAAAATGAGTCTAACCGACTTCTTCCCTATTCCATACTTAGCCACTTTCCCATAATTCTACAAATATACAAACCATCTGTTTAACTGTCCCATCATGCTCTCTTATGTTTTACATGTTTTGCAATAAAAAAATTCGATACATAGAATTTGACCGTTGGACACTCACCTCTCCTAAGTATCCTCTGTAACCCTATTTTGAATCTTGTTTGACCACTTTTCAGACCTTTCCATTCTTTCCTTGCTCTTCCCCATCTCCGTGACCTTCGCATTTTTCTATAATGAAAAAAATGTTTATATATATATATATATCTTGTTTCTAAATATGCAATTAGTTACCTTTAATTCTAACATCTTATCATGCAGGAACCGTATAGATTGTCATTGATGGGCAAAGGGCTCGAGGAGATCACCTATTAATACACATTAAACCAATATTTGTGGAGGGTTATATTATACCTTCTGAGTGTTGATTTCAAAATCATGAAATGTCGTTCGCACATCGTCGGGTTGGCACATTCATGAAACCTCCAATCCTTAATTTCTCTTCATCGTACCTATCACCTTCACACTTCTAAATATGCAATAACTAAACTTTATTGCTAACATCTCATCATGCAGCACCCATAGAGATTCTCATTAATGAGTGAAATGCTCAAGGAGATTTCCCATTCATAAGCATTGAACCAACATTTGTGGAGAGTTATATTATCGCCTCTAACTGTTCATTTCAACATAGAAAAATAGATTATATACTTTCAAAAAATAAATGGGACTTTAGAGGCCACGTTTTATTCACTGCATGGATACCACCTGTGCTTCATGTTGCTTGCCACATCTCCGTTGTAGTTTCCATCTGCCTCCACAACTTTTTCCCATCCCTGTGCATTTATTCCCATTTGAACCCGACAGAGACTACGACGCCACACAACACTTGTTTAATAACATTTTTGTTACATCACTTTCAACATCACTATGCTCTTTTCCATTTTTTAGGTTAATTTTTAACAACATTATGACATTTCGACACTATGATACTTTATTTTAAATAAAGTCATATTTATATTTTAACTTAAATAAAATTATAATTATTAGTTGATCGTTTACTCTGTATTCAGTTTTTGAGTTTGTTCAAGAAATCTAGGTTTAGAAGATTGGGGAAAAAATTGACCTTTTACCCATTCAAAAATATTCAAAAAAATATTTTTCACTAAT
>SNQJ01S0197363.1:0-17338 GCA_010110895.2 Picea sitchensis | reverse complement strand
ATGCTTTTACTTTTTTGGTCCGCTTTGGGGAGGGGAGTTTCTCTTGTCTTCTTTTCAGTTCCGTTGTGTTGACGACATGGTTGGAAAAATGGGTCAGCACCTGTTCACAAAAATGCTAATCATTTTTTAAATTCACCTCCAAATGTTCGAGCAAATCATTTGCCTTCTTTCGGAAGGAAACTAAATTTTGCGATGTTTCTCGGGCTTGAGTAACTAGCTGCATTCTTTTGTTGATGTTATTCTCTACAAGGGCTCTAGAGCATGGAAAGAGGGTAAAGGATACTTTCATCTTGGCTGTAGTGGTAGCAGGCATGGTGTTTGCTAAAAGACTGGCAAATTCTGGGGTGGCAATGAAAGCCTGCTCAAATGAATTAAGGCGGTCTTTCAGTCTGGCATTTTACGCTTCAATTCCTCCAATGGAATCATGAAGAGGATCACCGATTACTTGGTGAAATAGGGATATTTGGGATGGCTGCATTTCCATAAATTCAATCTCTGTGCAAGATTTGCCTTTACTGTTTGTTACATCTCTCTTTTCAATGACCATACTTTTAGATTGGCTATAAAAAACAACGCTCTGGAATACGAAGGATTCATCTTCGTCAAAAAAATCGGTCTCAGCTATTTCCATTACGGACGACCCAATTTTGTGCATGTGTTCACTTTCAATTTCAAGTTGCACCTATTCACTTTCAATTTCGGGTTCGTCGGCCTGGCTTGCATTGCTTTTTCTCTTCTTCGTTAGTGGAATTTTGTGAGAACTATCAATTTTTATGCGAGGAGGGTTCTTATCTCCTCCTCTGTTCGAAGATTTATGGGTTGCTTTCTTACTGGGGTGGGCCGTTGAAGCGATGCTCCGTAATGTCATGCTCTTGGGAGTGCTAGCGGGGGACTGGGCACTCTTCTCACCTGATACTTTTCTCTGTTGTCTGTACAATTCAGTCGCACTTTGCAATGTCTTTGGGTCACAATCGCCAGAAGCAGGATTGTTGTCGTTACTATCCCTGTCTTCGGTCAGGTGTCTATGGATAAAAGAGTTGTTAAAGCCAACTGCCAGTAAATGTTCTCGAAAAATTCCATTAGGGTCGAACCCTTTTATCCTTTCAACATACGTTAGGTTCAATTTCTTGAAATGGTCGGCAAATTCGTCAATCTTGTTGACGTTTCAGCACACGAAGTCTCCGACTTTCCAGGGCAGAGGAATGAACTGTTTTTTTTTTCTTGTCATGGAAAAAATGCAACCAGTGGTTGTATTGCCTTGCTATTTATGCAACAAACATCTTGTCTGTGATGTGGCATGGAAGGAAAGAAGAATTTTCCTTAGAGCCAAAGACCATGAGTACACTGTGATTTTCCTTTTGTTCAAGTGTGCCCTTCCTGTTCAAAAACTTGGTTGCCTGGCCAGACATCCGCGAAGCATCCTTCCCTAACAATAAATCTTTGAAAACTGAGACAAAGCCATTAAAAACTTCATAAAAACAATGGGAGGCATTGTGCCTCCATAGGGCCTGGTACCAGAATGTTACTGGGTCGAATCCACAATTTATTTTATTGGATAAAGAAAGTTTTGGAAACAGACAACAATACACTATTGCGAAAATCAAGTAGGATGACATATAAAATTTATTCGATTCTTTAAATCGTGACAACTGGGAACAGATATCAATGGAAATTAGCTTCTCCCAATCGAAAATGAATTGTTCCTTGACTGTGAAGTACAAAATATAAATAATTATATGGGAAATGCTTGTTGTGGATGTTTGTCCCATTATTCTTGTAAACAACCAAGCAATTTCCCGGAATGGATTTCTAAAGGAACTTACCTGCAACTTTGTGATAGCTTCAGGAACTGTTGTTGGGTATTCGAGGAACTCGACTAAGATGTCCAACCCATTATCATGTTTTTCTAGGAACTGCTTGTAGTCTTGTCCTTTGAACATCAATGTTGGCTCCGACAATTTTAACATCTTGCGAAAGACCTGAGGTGACAAAGAAATAAGAGAATGGTCGCGCAGTGGAATAATTCTTTGGCTTGGAATATATTTTTCGACGCACCAAGAGACCACCTCCTTACAATCAAAAACCTCAGGGACGCAGTCTGCACGAGCGATTCTAGATGTCCAAATCACTTCGTTCTGGGTGGAATGGGATGAATAGTAAAAGTATGCTCTAGACCATTGGAAGTTCTAGTCCTGATGTCTGAAGATATTTACTGTATCTCCACAAAACTGTTGTCGACCTGGTGCCATAAGTCTACAAGAACGTTTGTTTTCTCCAGACGATGAATGAAATGAAAAGTTGGAAGGGATAACATAACCCTGCACAAATCTTGGTCCAATGCGTGTGAATGGGAGATCTCCTCGAGATTTTCATTCATTAATGACAATTTGGATGACTGTTGCATCATGTGATGTTAACATTAAACACTAGTAATTGCACACATAGAAATGTGAACATGGTGGATACAACAATGAACGATTAAACATTGTAGATTTCTTGAGCGGGCCAACATGACGACGCCTGTTTGAGATGAACAATCGGAAGGGACAATATAACTCTCCCCAGATCTTGGTTTAGTGCGTAATAATGGGAAATATCCTCGAGCGTTTCGCTCATTAATGACAATGTTGACGGTTCCTGCATGGTCAGCTGTTACCATGAAAGGTTTCTAATTGCATACTAAGAAAGTACGGAGGTCACGGGTACGGGAAAAAGCAGCTTCAAAATAGGGTTACAAGGTACAACCATTGGAGGTGAACACGCGAGGGTCAAATTGTATGTATCAGAACTTTTTGAGTGCAATACGCATAACACCGAAGAGGGTATGATAGGACAGTCTAGAGGGCAATTTGTATATCACTAGTAAGAGCATAACTAATGTATATCAGGAAGGATAGGAAGTTAGTGGGGATGGAAGGCAACGACATATACTTTGAAACATTTGTGAGTCGTGGTAGAGTGAAGCTTGCGAGTTCGAGGAGTCTATGGTGGAATTGTAGATCACAGAAGTTTTGAGTGCACGATGTATAACACAGAACAAGAAGCAATAGAGTTCGAAAGCGCCAACACGACAACCACGGCCATAAAATTGGCTAAGTATGGAAAGGAACAACGGTCAATCAGATTCGTCATGTGAGGATATAGATGGAGATGAAGATATGTCAGCCTGCCAATGCGGGAACCCACGATCATAGAAAAGCGACTAAGTATATAACCACAAAGCGATAATACATGGGAAGAAGAAAAGGGAAAAAGGACTAAGGAGTCCGTGGTGGAATTCATGGAAATTTTGAGTGCAATATGTATATCACGGAACAAGAAGCAACAAAGTTCGAATGCGGCAAACCGAAACAGTGACTAAGAATTGGAGATTTTGTGAACCTGTCAACATGAGGATCCAAAATAGGCTAACAAGGTCTCCCCAGAAGACGTGAGGCCCCGATGGTCAAATTGTATCGTTCAGAACATTTGAATGCATAATCTGTAACACAAAAGAGGGGATGATGTCGGAACCCGGTAATCAATTTGTATATTGCGGAGGGTCAAATTCCAACTATTTCGTATCAGTGTGTGCAATTGTCACTAGTAAGAGAATAACCAATGTATATTAGGAAGGACAAGAAGTTAGTGGGGATGGAAGGCAACGACAGATACTTTGAAACATTTGTGAACCGTGGTAGAGTGAAGCTTGCGAGTTCTAGGAGTCCACGGTGGAATTGTAGATCACAGAAGTTTTGAGTGCAAGATGTACATCACAGAACAAGAATCAGCAGAGTTCGAAACCGCCAACCCGACAACCGCGGCTATAAAATTGGCTAAGTATGGAAAGCAACAGTGGTCGGTCAGATTCGTCATGTGATTATATAGATGGAGATAAAGATATATCAGCCCACCAATGCTGGAACCCGCGATCGTAGAAAGGTGGCTAAGTATATAACCAAAAATCTATAATACACGAGAAGAAGAAAAGGGAAAAAGGACTAAGGAGTCCGCGGTGGAATTGTAGATCACAGAAATTTTGAGTAGAAGATGTGAACCCGATAGTCAATTTTTATATTGCGGAGGGCCGGATGCCAACTATTTCGTACCATTTTGTTCAGTTGTCACTAGTAAGAGCACAACCAATGTATATTAGGAATGATAGGAAGTTAGTGGGGATGGAAGGCAACAACAGATACTTTGAAATATTTGTGAACCGTGGTAGAATGAAGCTTGCGAGTTCGAGGAGTCTGTGGTGGAATTGTAGATGACAAAAGTTTTGAGTTCAACATGTATATCACGGAACAAGAAGCAACAGAGTTCGAAAGCGCCAACTCGACAAGAAAGGCCATAAAATTGGCTAATTATGGAAAGGAACAACGGTCGGTCGGATTCGTCATGTGAGGATATAGATGGAAATGAAGATATGTCAGAACCGCCAACGCTGGAACCAGAAGCCAATAACACACAGGAAGAAGAAAAGGGAAAAAGGGTTGAGTGCATGGTGGAATTGTAGAGAACGGAAATTTCGAGTGCAAGATGTATATTACAAAATAAGAACCAGAAGAGTTCGAAAGTGCCAACCCGAAACATTATCTAAGAATTGGACATTTCGTGAACCCGATAACAGGAGGATCCAAAACAGGCTAACAAGGTCTCTCCAGAAGACGCAAGGCCCCGACATTCAAATTGTATTGCTCAGAACATTTGAATGCATAATCTGTAACACAGAAGAACAAACGATTTCGAAATCCAGTAGTCAATTTGTATATTGCGGAGGGTGTGATGCCAACTGTTTCGTACCAGTGTGTCCAGTTGTCACTAGTAAGAGCTAATTTAGTATTGAAAGCAATGTTTTTAGATATTGTTAGATAGTTGATATGGATTACCATCCGTAAACAATGGCAATCTTGACCCTGCTAGCCCTAGAGTCTGTTTGTCAATTTGTATATCGTGAAACTGCGAGCGCTGTTTGGAGGACACATAACAATAGAAGTGCAATGTTGAGCCAACCATCTCGTAGGTTTGCTTGTCAATTTGTATATCGCAGAATTCTGGGTGCTATTTGTCAGGCACGAAACAATTGAGGCCCAATTTTGAGCCCACCCACCCAAGAACCCGTGATCCAAAAAGTGGCTAGGTGTGGAATGCAAAATCCGTACATGCTTTATAAAATATCATGTCCATACTTTATAGTCCGATAATACACGAGAAGAAAAAAATGGAAAAAGGATGAAGGAGTCCATGGTGGAATTGTAGATCACAATTTTTTTGAGTGGAAGATGTATATCACGGAACAAGAAGCAACAAAGTTCGAAAGCGCCAACCCGGCAACAACGGGCATAAAATTGACCGAGTATGAAAAGGAACAACGGTCGGTTGGATTTGTCATGTGAGGATATAGATGGAGATGAAGATATGTCAACACGCCAACGTTGGAACCCATGATCATAGAAAGATGACTAAGTATATAACTAGAAAGCGATAATACACGGGAAGAAGACAAGGGAAAAAGGACTAAGTATCTCACAGAAGAACATTTATTGTTCGCTTATTAATGCAAATCCTTTCGAACCCTTGGTGAGTTCTCACTAGTAAAGGCATAAATTGTAGATCATAGAAGTTCTTTGGGTGCAAGATGTATATGACCAACTAGGGGACATAGTTGTTGGATACCGCAAACCCGGTACCCAATGATCACATAATTGGCCAAGTATTGAAAGGGACCACGGTCGATCGGGCTGATGGTGTGAATATATAGATAAAGAGTTGCCAATTTGCGAATCCATGAGACCGTGATCATATAGCTGCGACTAAATATAGAACCACAAAGGGATAATAGAGGGGGGGCAAAGAGGAGAATTAAGAGTTTTTATACATTCCTGCGGACAAATTGTATATTGCGGAACTCTAGGCGCTGTTTGCAACTCACGGAAAATTCGAAACACAATTTTGAGGTTGTCAACCCGGGAACCTGCAATCGAAAAAGTGTGCAAGTATAGAACATGGAAACGCTGGCCGAGACTTGCTTTCACTAAGCAAGATCTTCTTTGAATGTTTCTAGACAAGTTCTGTAGGGATGGTTGGTTGTCCCGACTTTTGCTTATTAATGATGTTTTTTTACGCTTGTTGCATGATGTCGTTCTAGTATTAAGCCTTTGGTGTTGCATATCTGGAAAGAAGTACGAGGATGGGCAGAACAGGAAACGGTGACTATGACTTGGAGTTTTCGTGAACCCGCGAATGCGAGGATCCAAAATAGGGTCATAAGGTTTCCCCAGAAGACGCAAGGCCCTGACGACCAAATTGTATAGTTCGAAACATTTGAATGGATAATGTGTAACACGGAAGAGGGGACGATGTCAAAGTCCGATAGTCAATTTGCATATGGCGGAGCAGTGGGCACCAATTCTTCCATACCAGTGTGTCTAGTTGTCACTAGTAAGAGCATAGTTGATGTATATCAGAAAGGACGCGAAGTTGGTGGGGATGGAAGGCAGTGACAGATACTTTGAACGAAGTTAATGTAAATGAGGAACCCGCGGTGGAATTGTAGATCACGAATGTTTTGAGTGCAAGATGTATATAACGGAACAATAAACAACCGAGTTCGTAAGCGCCAACCCGGCAACCGCGGCCATAAAATTGGCTAAGTATGGAAAGGAATAATGGTCAGTCGGATTCATCATGTGAGGATATAGATGGAAATGAAGACATGTCAGCCCACCAATCTTGGAACCGAATATCATAGAAAGGCGACTAAGTATATATCTAGAAAGCGATAACGGGCGGGAAGAAGAAAATGCGAGTTCGTATGCGCCAACCCAGCAACCGCGGCCATAAAATTGACTAAGTATGGAAAGGAACAATGGTCGATTAGATTCGTCATGTGAAGATACAGATGGAGATGAAGAAAGGTCAGCCTGCCAACCCTGCAACTGTCGATCATAGAAAGACGACTAAGTATAAAACCATAAAGTGATAATGGACGGAAAAAAGAAAAGGGGAAAAGGAATAAGTATCTGACAATCGAAAAGCCTTTTTTTTTCCATTTATTAATGGCAATGTTTTCGAACTCCTACTGGGTTCTCACCAGTAAAAGCATAAATTGCAGATCATTGAAGTTCTTTGGCTCCAAGATGTATATGAAAGAACATGGGACATAGGTGTTGGATACCGCGAACCCGGGGCCTGGTGGCCAGATAATTGGCTAAGTATTGGCCAAAAGAAAGGTTTGATATCTATTTCAATAGTATTCATACTAATATGTATTAATGGAGAAACTTTTGATATTTATTTGAATAGTATTCATACTAATATATATTAATGGATTGTTTATGTTTCAAATGCAAATGATCTCCCAATTTGCAGGATGGTCTTCGGTTTGCAAATTCCGTTGAAACCACGAAAGTTTTGACTGCAAGATGTATATAACGTAACAAGAAACATGAATTTTCATTGTGGTTTCAACAAGATAAACTCCTTATCATCTATTTATCTTGTATTCCTTGCAATGACATGAGAAAACGTCGAATTTCCATAAACATTAATATCTAAATTAAATTAAATTTAATAAAAAATTGGTGTAAATTAAGTAATTAAGGCAGCTTTAGCGGTTCCTTTATTAATGCCAAGCTTTTTGAACATGTGGTGAGTTATCACTAGTTAAAGCATAAATTGCAGATCACTGAAGCTCTTTGGCTGCAAGATGTATATGACAGAACATGAAACATAGTTGTTCAATACCGCAAACTCGAGACTCGGTGGCCAGATAATTGCCTAAGTTTTGCCCAAGAGAAAGTTTTTATATTTATTCCAATAGTACTCATATTAGTATATATGCACGGATATTATCAAATAGAAGAAGCTGCAATTTATGCAAGATATTGAACAGGAACATGGCGTCAACACTTGAGCTGCCTTGTTGTAAGTCATTAATTCATTCTATTTACGGGCCCCGAAGAATAAAAGTAGGATGGGTCCTCCAATTTCTTTCTTTAAGTATAGGGCCGACGCCACATAAGTATGGTCTATGACAAATTATTCTTCAATGTAAAATGTAAGCAACAAACATAGTAGCCTTTATTTAAATTGAAGTAGTGGGCAGTAGAAAGAAAAGCTTGTCGTCCATGTTTAACGACACACGGGGAAGAAAGGTAGAAGATAAAATGAAAAACAATACCAAATATTGGAAAACACAATTAAAAAAAACCACAATTATTCTATATTCAAATAAGATGGGTTACAAAATACAGCTGAGATTATTTGCCACAATGATTGTGATTTGGCCTGCCGTCGACCAATAAAAAATATGTACATTGATGAAGCTTGTTGACAATTTTCTTGAGGATCAAATCCTTTATTCGTAAAAAACGAGTTGAATATCAATTTTGGGTCTTGGAATTAATTGGTGTTGCCAACTAGATCTATCCTATTTTTTTGAATAGCTTGTTTCTTCCAGATATGACTTGCTTGCATTGGCTGGTTATTCAACATTCCATTCTTTGTCAAGTATCAATTTCTCTCCGTCGTCGAAAACTTGGGGTTTAAGGTGCTTTCCTTGTAATGTTCCTAACCATTGACATATGAGACAACTTAGAAATGTAATTCAGGCCCAATTCAAAGTCGAGGGAGTCATTTTATGTGACATCAGCTATGGGACGGGAAAAAAATTCAAGTATGTTGTGACTGCTATTCTCCCTGTATTCGATCATCTAATTGGTTGAAAAGTTTGCCTGAAGATTTGTATGTTGAATTTCTTTGTTTTATTAAAGTAAATTGGAAGGAACGTCCAACCCAGTTGGAAAATGTTATTTTGTTGAAGTACATGACTTCTTCGGGCAGCGCAGGTCTGACAAGTGTATCAAATACTATAGAACGCATCAGGATAGGTCTGGCAAGTGTATCAAATGTTGCAGATCGCATCAGAATATATATTTCGTCATAGTGGTGGAAAATATGGCGGCCCATAGAAAGGTTCAGAGGTGATGCCAAAAATGTGGAGTCTATAACTACATCCAGAGGAAACCGGACAAACTTTGACAAAGAACATGGTTTTCTGTCAAGTCGGTTACCACACCCAGAAGTAGCTTAGCAAACTTCGAAACAGAAACTTTCGTAGTGATAATATGTCGTTTTATCCACCCATATAGTTTATGTTACCCACCTCTATTTACATTCGCAAATGGAGTAATATTTTGCGTCATTTACGAACGTCACAAACCATTTTGCAAGCCACGGTAAGTGCGACGCCCCTGAGGAAGACAAATTCTTGTGCGATCTGCAGAACTCGATACACTTGCCAAATTTGTGTTGTTGGAAAAAACTATATACTTCAACAAAGAAGTATTTTTCACGTGACCTGAAAATCCATTACAACTCCCAGAAAGAAAACAAAGAAGATCAACAAAAAAATCTCTAGGCAGGCTTTTCAACCAACCAAAGCATCGAATACAGGGAGAATACCAACCAGAAGATACTTGTTCTTTTTTTTTCCTCCTCTCTGAATTTCTGTTGGATAACAGAGTTTTTTTTTTACTCAAAGCTCACGTCACATAAAACTAGTCTCTCTTCTTTCATTTGAGCCTCAATCGCATCTCTAAGTTGTCTTACATGTCCATGACCAGGAAGATTAGAACAAAGACACCCTAAAGCACAACTCTTTGATGATAGAGAGAAATGGAAATAAGTATTTAAAAGCAACTCTGGATGATCTTCCGTAGATTTTGTGTTAATTCGTTTTAATGACAGGTGTTCTCGATATTTTTCGCTTATTAATGCCAATCTTTTCGAATATGTACGCTGAATAGTGACTAATAGCACGTATTAACATTCCCATATCCGAACAGATTCTCAAATCTGACATCTAAGATATACACAATATTAAAGAGGGACATGACGTCAAGGCCTCTGTGAGTGACACGTTCGTGGACTATGTTGAAGCCTTTAAGAAAACTAAAAAAGCCAATTTTTATTTTTATTTTTGCAAATTCAAAATGTGGGGAAAAGAAATTACCAGATCCCATAATATTTGTCTGTCTATTCATTTTAATGGGAGATGTCATCGAGCTTTCCGCTTATTAAAGCCAATATTTTCAAAGCTGTCTGGTTGGTTGTGACTTTTGAAAGCATAATTAATGTCTATTGGGAAGGGCAGAAGGTAGCAGGGATGGAGGGGAGCGACAAATGCTTTTAAATTTTCTGAACCCAGAAAGGCGTCAACCCGCCAAACTTTGAAAACTCGACTAAGTATGGAAAGGTAGGTAGGATAGACAAACTCATTGCAGGTAGAGGCACGGTTGCGAGTTCAAGGAGTGTGGGGTCGAATTGTAGAGATGGAAGTTCTGGGTGCAAGATGTATACACCGAACACAAGCTTCCATAGTTCGATAACACCTATCTGCGAAGCCGCGTCCATAAAACTGTCAATTGTATATGAACCTTATAATTTTTGATTGAGTGTTCCAAAATCCGATCATTGAATACATGTAAAATGGTGGGTGTGAGTGATCACATCCTTTTGATTTAGTGTTTCCAAGGACAATCATTGAATACATGTAAGAGGGTGGGTGTGAGTGGTCACATCCCAGAGTTATTGGGCACATGGGGGTTGATTACAATCATCTTGGGGAAGAGTGTGAGTCAAGAAAGGCAATCCACAAGAGAGAAAATTTGCATGGGTTGGGACAACAATTTTTAGTTAGTCAAATTTTGTGCGTAGGAAGAGGAGAGAGCTTGGAGCTGGTGCAACCATGGGAGCGAATTCTAGAGTGTAATTGGAGAGAATTGGAGCTGGAGAATTGAAGAGCCGGGTTGTCAGGCCTAAGGAGTGAACTCTTGTGGGAGTTGCACTAAAACAACAAGTGTTTGTTGTTGGTTTGTTGGTAGTTTTCCTAGCAGCAAAATCCCTTGAGTTCCTAGTTGAGAGATTCCTAGTACCTGTGCCAGAGAGACCCTGATAAATGAATGGCACATTCATTGGGTTATCCTTGATAAATGAATGGTACATCCCTTAGGTTAACCCTGATAAACATATGGTACATCCCCTGGGTTATCCCTGAGAAACAGATGGTACATCCCTTGGGTGATCCCTGATAAACAAATGGTGTATTCCTTGGGTTGGAAAGGTCAGGAGGAAGAGAGTTGGTGGAAAATTCGGGATAGTTGTAAGAGAATATCAGTTGGATTATGAGCTTTATGAGCTGCGAGTGCACTATGAGAGACCACCCTCTTTTGTGGATTACTAGCCTCATCTCGAGGGTAACTAGTTGTTGAGAATTGGAACAATCAATCTATGGTTGGGTGGAACGTTTGTCCCAATCAACTGGTTGCACGATTCTTGTTTAAAGATAAGTGTTTTATCTTGTACTAAGTTATTTACATGTGTTATTGTTGTGCATGAACTCTGCGTAAATGAGAATGACTTATATGTTGTTGTAATGAATGATTTAGTTGTATTTCATGTTGATTATTAGCATGCTTTAGATGTGTTTGTTTTAGGGTTATAAGTTGCAGCTAACAGTAAAGGAATTACTTTTTTTTTGTAGTTTTAAACTATAGAAAATCGTCTAACAGTAAAGGAATTACTTTAGTTAGCAAAAGTTTCATTTTTATGTGTATTCTGCACGTAATGTTGCTTAGATGGAGGTTAGGTAGGTTACAAAAATGGTATCAGAGATGATAATGAGAGAGTTTTGTGTGACATGACGCAACATGAGTGGTTGGGTATGTTACAACTTATACTCCGATTAGAAAAAGAGGAATTAACTGGAAAATGGAGGCTGAAAATACACATAAATTTATTTATTTATTTTTAATATCTACATTACATATTCTTAATATTCTAACTAAAACAAAAGTAATACATTTATAGGAAGTCAATTATATTACAAAATGCATCACATCTTTGTTAGGATATTTAGACACTTAGGAGTTATTTAAGATTTACTTGGTCTAATGTGTCGTTAGGTAAAAGTGTGTTTCTTTAGTATGCATTTGTAGCTAGGAAATCCGACGATCACGATATGTTCATGACATAGACTGATCCAATGGTTCATATTCTCCTCAATCTTGACGACCATTGATCCGTGGCTTAACACCTGATTGGTCCATGATATCCATTTAAAGAGCATGGAGGGTCATTTTTCGATGGTCGATTGTGAGAAACTCTCTTGTAAAATCTCTTTGTAATCTTTTTATTTTGCATTAAGAAACTGCTCCAAGTGGCCTCGTTGGTTGGGGTCGTGGATGTTTCCCCATAAGGGTTTTACCATGTCAAAACATCGGTGTGTTGATCTTTGATTTGTTTGTGTGAGTGGTTACTAAAGGTGTTTTTCCTCTATTGGAATACATGTGTTGTCAAACATGGTATCAGAGCCTGTTTGAAGACCTGCTCCTGTTGTAGATCAAGATCATGAATCCAAGTTGTCTCATCTCCATTTTATGTTATTTTTGTACATTTTTGGGCTGAGAGAACTTTTCTATTGTGTCTGGAGCACTCATTTCAGTCAGGAAAACTTTTCGTTTCACTCGAAAAGGTTTCCATTTTCCCAAGATACAACCATTTCAACTAGATCCGGAGGTATAAAGCCTGAATACGTTTTATTTTTTATTTTTTGCAGAGTATTATTTAAGTTTTATTTTGGTTTTATATTGTTTGTTTCCGGGTTGCTACTCTTTTAGATCTGTGTATTCTCTTTGCCCCGTGCCCTGTGCGATCTTGGAGAATCATAAACAAATAAGCAAAGGTGAATTTTTTGGGTAAGTTAACCAAGATCTAACCCTTGTTGTCATCGAGAAGCGAATTTTTTTTCTTGTGTGAAAATGGTTTTTTAATGAGCACACTCTCCAAGGCCATCTTCAACAACAACAACAATCCTCTTGCTAAACAATACAATATGTTTTTCTAGCCCACTTAGTTAAAAATTGTCTTATTAAGTAAGAGGTCTTGAGTTATTTATTTTGCAAGCATATTTCTTTTATAAAGTAACTTCATTGTAAAAGTGATCCCCACTTCTTTTTATAAAAGTGGGTCACTTCATAAAGCAATTTACACCACCAGGTGGTCCTTTGGTTATTGTTTATGCCTTTTTTTTAAATAGCATAACTTTCACATCTGAAGACAGTTTTTAGTGCTGGTTTTTTTTAAACCACCTAATTTTTCGAGATCTTTCCATCTAGATCATCAAATTTAGTTTTTAAATCCATATTATTTACATATTTAATATGGTTTATTCCAGTAATCTTTTCTTACCAGCACCAACTACTTCTAATGGAAATCCCATATGGAGGATTTATTAAGAAGTAAAGGCTTGTACTGGGTTACCTTGGGAAATGAAAAAGAACCCACTGATGTTGATAAGAAATTCAAATGGGATAATAGGAGTGACGAAGCTCATGGACTGATCAGAATGTCCATCTCTCCTACTTTAAGGTTCCACCTTCAAGAAATTAATGACCCCAATGAAGCTTGGGAAAAGATTGAATCTGTGTTTGGTAAACACGATATTATTCAAGCACATAAGTTAGAAAATCAAATACTAATTTTAAGTCCAAATGATTTTTATTACATTGAAGACTATCTATCTAAGTTTAAAACACTCAGAATTGTATGTGAAGAATGTGAGATAAAGATGGAGGAAGAGCGTTTCATCTATATTATTCTTTCTAAGCTAGGTAGTGCATATTTTGTGTTTGTATCTATCTCTTATGCCATGAAAGAGGCTCTAGGGAAAGCTTATCAAAAACCCACTCTTGAGTCATTTTGTGATGCTTTGATTAGAGAGAAAGATAAGCTTGTACAACTTGGAGTGATCAGCACTGCAGGTACCTCCAATAAAGCCTTAGTCGCCCAGCATAAAGATAAACCCAAAAATCCCAAGAAGAAACATCCTCGCCACAACAACAAGCAACATAAGGGTCTTAAACCCACTCAGACAACTTCAAATCCTAATGGTGACAAAGGAGAAAAATCTAAAAATAAGAAGACTGACAGACATTGCAGCTTTTGTGATAAAGATGGTCAAGATGAGTCCACATGTTTCAATAATATGGTAGCTTTAGAAGCAGTGATGAAGAATCACAACATCAATATTGATTCTACTTCTTCTTCTTTTTATTCTCATGGACATGCACTTTCTGCTTATGGTTTCTCCTTCAATGGAACTTCTACTTCTTATTCTTATGAGTGGCTTATTGATTATGGAACATCTTATCATATGGCTAAGGATAAAGACATATTTTCTGCTCTAAAAGAATGTAACACCAAGAAAATATTTGTTGGTGATGGTAGATTTCTTAATGTTGTAGGATCTGGAACAATTCAAGTAGATAATGGTCATTTCAATGATGTATTATGTGTTCCAAGTCTTTCTTGTAAGCCTCCATCAGTATATCAAATCACTCATTCAGGTGAAGGTAAAACCGTAGAGTTTTCAACTCACCAAGTTGTAATTGAGGATCTAAAAGATCCTAAGCATGTTCTTGCAACTAGAATTGTTGATGATATTACCAGGTTGTACAAGTTTAACAACTTTGGGTCATCATCTTTTCGATCAGTTTTTGTTGCTCATAGTGATGACTTGATCAAACTTTGGCATGAGCGGTTTGATCATCTAAACTATTGCTCATTGCAACAAGTATGTAATCAACAGATGGTGACCGGTCTTCCTCTTGTTTTATGCAGAGATGGTGTTTGTTTCGGTTGTGTTCTCGACAAACATCATCGGGACAGTTTTGACAAACGTGCCTCTTGGCATGCCTCGGGCCCTTTGCAGCTTGTTCATAGTGATTTGTGTGGTCCACTTTCTTCNCAATTATTTCTTAACTTTCATTGATGACTTTTCCAGACATACTTTGGTTTATTTCTTAAAACTTAAGAGCGAAGTTCTTGACAAGTTTTTGGCCTACAAGGCCTTTGTAGAAAAGCAATATGGACATCAAATTTAAAGGTTAAAAACATATAATGGAGGTGAATATGTGAACAATGATTTTACAAGTTATTGCACTACACAGGGCATCCAAATGCAACACATTGTTTTGTATACACTACAACAAAATGGTGTTGTTGAGAGAAAGAACCACACATTAAAAGAAATGGCTAATTGTATGATCCAATCTAAGGGATTAAGTCTAAAGCATTGGGAGAAAGCCTTCAACTCTGCAAATTACATAGTCAATCGCACTCCCACAATGGCTCTTAAAAATATAACACTAGAAGAAGCTTGGACTAAAATTAAACAAAATGTAAGTCACTTTCGTGTATTTGGTAGTATAGCGTTGGCTCACATTCTTGATGAGAAAAGGAAAGCATTGCAGCCTAAAAGTGAGAAGTGTATATTTGTTGGTTATTCTGAAGATATCAAAGGTTATAGACTTTTTCAACCACATTTTAATGAAATTATTATTAGAAGAGATGTTAAATTTGATGAAAATCTCTTGGCCTATGAGCCTAATTCGGTGATTGTGCCTTCTTCATCCTGCGAGCCATCTTCGACGTTTGTGCCTTCTTTGGTCGGCGAGCCATCTTCGGCGTTTGTGCCTTCTTATGTTCCTATTCTAGTTTCTTCTTCAGATGATGATAATGAGGATGAAAATCCACCTCAGCCTGCTCACCTTCCTCCACATGAGTCCTTTGAACCTGAACCAACACCAGCTCCACCGCTTCCTAGATGGGTCTATTCAACATGAGAAGTAGTTGGTGATCTTGTCGGTGATCCTTCATATCAGTGTCGGACACGTTCAGAGTTCCAACGAGCCTCTTCTCTTTTGTCTCAAGTTTCAGAGACTCGTGATCCAGAGACATTTGCAAAAGATTCAGGTCATCCAAATCGGGATACAACAATGAATGAAGAGTATCGTTCTTTAATGGAAAATGATACTTGGGATCTTTTACCTCTTCCAAAAGGAAGAAAACTTGTTAGATGTAAATGGGTCTATAGAACTAAGTATGCATTAGATGGAAGTGTTAAAAGACACAAGGCTCGATTAGTTTCCAAAGGATTTTTCCTAGTTGAAGGAATTGACTATAATGAAACCTTTGCCCCTATAGCCAAAATGAATTCCATCTGCCTTGTTCTTTCCCTTGTTGTCTCACATAAATGGGAGGTCCATTAGATGGATGTTAAATTATCCTTCTTGCATGGAGATTTGCAAGAAGAAATCTACATGGAACAACCTCCTAGCTATGTTCAAAATGACTCTAGCATTGTTTGTCACCTTAAGAAATCTCTTTATGGTCTTAAGCAAGCTCCCTGAGCTTGGTATGCCAAAATGGATGGCTTTCTTATTGACAGTGGATTCTCTAGATGCCATTTTGATCCTAATGTCACAGAGCAAGTAGGAATCCCTCTCATAATCCGTGTCCTTTGTCTTGATGACCTTATCCTTACTGGTAGTGACTAAAAACTTTTAAACCATGTGAAAACCAGCCTTAAGTTTTGCAGACTTAGGATTTTTGCACTATTTCCTTAGCCTCCAAGTTTTGCAAACCAATGAAGGAATTTTTCTTTCCCATTCTAAGTATGCTTGTGACCTTCTTCATCGCTTTCACATGGAAGATTTTAAACCAAATCCTTCTCCCTTCCAGTCTAGACTCAAGCTTCCTTCCACCTGTACTTCTCCCGAAGTTGATACCACCTTGTACCGTCATTTAGTTGGTAGCCTCTTATACTTGACTCATACCTGTCCTGATCTTTCCTTTTTGTTGGTCTTGTTGCCCGGTATATGCAAACACCCCATGAAAGCCATTGGAAAGCAGTTAAAAGGATATTTCACTATGTTTGTGGTACAATTCGGTTCAGGATACATTACAATTCATAGGGGACTCCTTTATTGGTTGGTTTCACTGATTCAAATTGGACCGGCGACCCTAATGATTGGAAGTCTACTACATGTTCTGTTTTCAACTTGGTTCATGACTTATCACTTGGGCTTGTAAGAAACAACAAGCTATTGAACTTTCTTCAGCAGAAAAGTACCGAGCAACGGTAAATGCAATTCAGGAATCCTTGTGGCTTCGACATATCCTTCAGAGTTTGGATTCCATCAACAACATCCGACCATCTTTTGGTGCGACAATCAGAGTGCCATCAAGCTTGCTAAAGACCCAGTTCAACATCAGCACAACAAACACATTGAGCTCCACATGCACTTCATCATAAATCGCATTCATGATCAAGTTATTGAAGTGCTCTTTTGCCCTACAAAAGATCAAGTTGCAGACATTTTCACAAAGTCTCTTACAGAAGTGAAGTTTTTCAAACTTCGATCTATGTTAGGAGTTCAGGTAGTTGTCATTAAGGGGTGATAGGATCTAATGCCTTTCCTTCTCCTACTGTGTCACTATTTTAAATCCTTCAATC
>SNQJ01S0197362.1:0-11305 GCA_010110895.2 Picea sitchensis | reverse complement strand
TGGGGTCTCATACACCAATTAGGTGCCTGGCTTGGCTGTGACCTTAAAAATGGATTATATATATATAATTTAAAATGTTGATTAATTTAAAATTATTTTTTAGCAAAAACAAATTATCACTAAATAAAACAAATTGTTGATTTGTTATCCTACTTTGATAACTAAATACACGATGATAAATGTTATCAGATTCTACTTGTGTTATAAGATGTTAATTATATTTCTCACCATGTATGCACATAATGAATTAGTAAATTTATAAGGTTTTTACACATTTAATAACTTCGTAAAATAAGTAAGGTTTCAATATAATAAACAAGGGCTGCATGGTAGCACAGTCTCTATCGAGAGGGAAATATATGTTGAACAATGAAACTTATTATAACCAAATGCATAGCCCGCAGGGGTGTAGACTGACTGGCAAGTGGCGTGTTAATGGAAGGAAATATGTAAAGGAGGTCTCAAGTTCGTTTCTCACCCGATTTACCCGTTCCGTATGCTTTCGGCCCGTGTGGACGCACCTGGAGGTTATAGTGGTAGCAGATGAGAATCAACCATGTGTCACACGAGAATGAGAACCACCCAAGTTGTCGATTCTGCCAGTACAAAAAAAATATATAACCAAATGCATAGGTAATGAATAGTCTTTGTCAAAAACCAATTCATATAATAAAGAAAAATAACATTATTGTTTATGCAAAGAGGACAATCATAAGAATAAAGTAAAAACAAGGAAAAACGTTTAGCATAAAACTTTGTAAAAATAAACAAAAAAATAAATTGTTCAATGTGGAGTAAAATTTAGTAAATAAGTGAAATGTTCAATGGGGAGGTTAGCATATGTAGGAAGCAATGTAAAGTGTTTGGAGTAAAAACATTTACCATAAAACTTTGTAAAAAATAAGAAAAAAAACAAAGTGTTCAGTGCAGAGTAAAACTTAGTAAATAAGTAAAGTGTTCAATGTGGAGGTTAGCATATGCTATAAGCGATGTAAATAAGTGAAGTGTTCAATGTGAGATTAGCATATACGGGAAGCAATGTAAAATGTTAGGATGTTAGGATGGGTGGAACAAATGCAAAGTGTTCGCACGTTAGAATTGTATTTATTTTAAAATAACTTTCTTTTGTTGATAATTAGCAAACATTAACAACAAAATCTTTAATTTTTTTAGATATCTCAATGTTTTTATGTATATACATATATTAAAAATAAGTATATAAAGTGAACAAAATGATTTTGTGGATTTGTTTAACTTAAAAAATATTGTTAAACATATATATCTTCCACACAGATACCTTTTCGACATAGACATATAGTCCGCACAGATATAACTTCCGCACCTCTGCACAGGTATATCCCCACACAACGAACACTTAGTCTAATAGTTCTCAATGTTACAATAATAGAATATTGTTATGCATATGCATACACTTCCGCAACTCCGCACTTCAAATAGTTATTAATGTTATCAATAATAACATATTTTTATGCATATGCATACAATCTTGGATGAAAATCAACAAACATTAACAACAAAAGATCATATTAAAAAATAAATATATAAAGTGAAAAAAGTGATTTTATGCATATCCTTAACTTAAAAAATATTGTTAAACATATATATCTTCCGCATAGATACATCTTCAACACAAACATATAGTCCACATAGATATAACTTCCTTACCTTTCCACATGTATATCCCCTGCACAACCAACACTTAGTCTAATGGTTATCAATGTTATCAATAATAGAATGTTGTTATGCATATGCATACAATCACGCAACTCCACACTTCAAATAGTTATCAATGTTATCAATAATATAATATTGTTATGCAAATTCTTACAGTCTTGGATGAGAGTATCTTAGGGAAAAATTCTATCAATAATATAATTATATGTTAAGATCTTTTGTTGATAATTATAATACATTAACAACAAAAATTTTAACCTTTTTAGATATCTCAATGCTTTTACGTATATACATATATTAAAAATAAGTATATAAAGTGAACAATTTTTTTTTATGCATATGCTTAACTTAAAAAATATTGTTAAACATTTATATTTTCTGCACAGATACATCTTTGGTACAAACATATAATCCGCACAAGTATATCTTTGACACTTCCACACATGTATATCCCCACATAACCAACACTTAGTGTAATGATTGTCAATGTTATCAATAATAGAATATTGTTATGCATATGCATATATTTTTGGATGAGAGTTTCTTACGGGAAAATGTTATCAATGATAGAATTATATGTTAAGATTTTAATATTATATTAACAAAAAATGTATTCATATGTATAAATATGCTAAAAAATAAGTATATAAAGTGAATAAAATTCTTTTATGCATATGCTTAACTTGAAAAATACTGTTAAACATATATATCTTCTGCATGGATACATCTTCAACACAAACATATAGTCCGCATAGATATAACTTCTGCACCTCCACACATGCATTTACCCCGCACAACCAACACCTAGTCTAATAGTTATCAATGATATCAATAAAAAAATATTGTTATGCATATGCATACAGTCTTGGATACAAACTAGAATATTCTCGAAGCGGGGAAAAGGAAATACCGAAAAAAACTAAGTAACATATGTTTTATGATCATCATATTTAGTGAGAGAACAAACAATGAAACAAGTGAAATATATATCATCTAAAGCTATTTTTTATTCGAGATTGAATCATAATTTGTTATGGAAATGAAATAAAACATTTTTTTTTTATTGTCATCATTGATTCCTAGCATGTCTTGCATCTTAGAAATGATTTCACAAACAATTTGATATAGATGCTCGAGCAAAGAGATAATAAGTGTTATACAATTCTCACCTATCTTTCACAACCCAAAGCGACTGAAATGGAAAACACCCTTCAAGCTAAATTACTGGATATTCTTACAATATTTTGGATATTCCAGGGCACCATTACAAAAATTCCTGTGATTTTCAACACTGAGAAACTTAAGGCTCTCGTAGACCCTAGTCATGGCATCAATTCTAGAATCCAACAAATAAATCGAGTATCAAAGACAAGGTAACATGTTCAAGCAGAGTATAATTTTTAACAAACCCTACAAGCCGTAACTTTGAAATGCATTCAGGGTTGCATAATTTTTCACGACTAAACATTGGGCAAGATTTAAGTGTTGAACGCAATTGAAACGAAAAAGGAGTGAATGAAGAAGTGTACAAGTCCCGATTGTGAGCTTGTGACATTCCTTGTCTAGATCAATACTTGTAAACATGATATTACTATGATATGGATTTTTGAACCACAACATTCAATGAAATTATTTTAGTATAACTTTCACTATAGCCAATAGAGAGAATAACATATTACTAATAAAAAAATAACTCATTTCCATAAATAGAGCTTATAATCCATAAAATCATTGTGTTTATAGGAGTACATATATGGTCCGAGAACAACAAGATGCTCAACTCTCACAAAAAACAATTAATAAAAGAACTCTCACTAAAAAAAATTAAAGTTAAACCCTACAGCTATAAAACTTCACAATTGCTTAGAACGCTATACAAGAGAACACCACAAACATGATATAGCAAAAGTTAGATGGTGTAAAATATTTATTTTGACTTAAAAGCCATATCTTATAGCACTAATAGAAGAATAAATCAATATTCAAACAAGGAGAACATATAATAAGCATGTCATAAATGATTAGTAGATTCAAAATTGGCAACATATTTGTTTTTTTTTATGATTCTTGTTATAATTTTCATGAAAAATTTGCAAACAAAATAATTTAATTCCAATACTTTTATAGATATATAAATGCATTGCAAGTGAGACCGAAGAAAATGCATTGTAGGATACACTTTCGCTATGGGAAAAGTCATGGTCTTACTAAGCTATATAGAAAGGTTGGTCTTGAAAGGTCTTACCTAAGCTAGCTCTCCTTAGGCAAGTAAGGTCCTAGTCTTGAGATCTACTTAGGTAGGCAAGGTCTTGATTGTGTCGGTCTTATTTGAGTTTAGGTAAGGTCTTAGTATTGAGCTCTACTAAGGTAGGTAAGGACTTGGTCCCAAGCTCTTCTTAAGCATTTAAGGAACCCACTGTATTAGTCTTACTTGTGTGAAGGTAAGGTCACTACTTGAGTAAAGTTAGCTTAGGAATGACCAAGATGTGTCCAACAAGTTAATAATTTGTAATTAGAGCAATAATTCATGTTCAATTCCTTTTGTATGCCTTTGCTCCATTTTATTAAGTACATATCTCTGAATGGGTTGGAAATAATGACAAGGAATGAGGAGTTTTCACCATTGAAACCAATATTCACGAGGGTTTAATGTAGTCATGGAAGCCTCCAAAAATAATGGTCAAACATGCAATATATGCATAAAACTACATGCACATACATAAGTAGATGAGAGTCTACTTCCATGTTCTCCTTAAAATATTATTTACTTAGTACCTTAAGGTAACCATAAAACACTGAGTGATGAAACATGTAAAACAAGTATACCACTATTCATGCACAGACATGAACCAAAGGCCACTCCATGTTTTCATCAAAACCTACCAATTGTTTTTGTCAACATAGTTAAGGACAAATGGTAACAATTTGGAGTTATCATTTTGAAAATTCATGTTTAAGTGTAGGTCTAACCTAAAATTACAGAAAAGATCACCTTGTGAGTTATGAAGCCTCTTCGAGAGTGATTTTTGTTTAAAAATGCACGGTTCACCGAAGTACCTCAATTACCCCAAAAGAAAGGCAACATGAAAGTACAAAACAATAGAATGTAAGGATGGATGTAAGAAATGTAAAGAAGAGTGATGTAAGGAGAATATATGGAATGAGCAAGATGATGTAGGGCATGAAGGAGTACTTCCTTTCCTCAAACCATTGTTTATAGGTAAGTTGGGCTCAAAAGGAATATTACAGGAGATCCCTGCCACTTGTCACACACAACCCCCCTAATTTTATTTCTTAGGCCATAGGTTAGCTTGATTTTATTAGTATGCATGCAAAATTTTCCCCTTTTAATTAAGCTTTATACCATATGACCTTTCTGCGTTTCATCACATAATCAACATAGGGTACAACACAATATATTCATTTTATAAGTGATATCAACAACATATCAAGAATACCAATAAGCAACACTACGCTTTAACTTTGCACTGATATGCTTCCTAGAAAGATAAAAACAAATTTCAATGTAGGACCAAACATATTAGGTTGTAAGGCATATGAATGCCCCGCAAAGGGGGAAACAAAAGTTGCAACAATACAAATGGGCAATATAATTGTTCAATATGCAACTAAAGAATGTGTAAAAGTAGTGTCACAAAAAATAAAGTGTCGCAGTCTGGAAGGCTAACCATAAGATAGAAAATACGATGTTATTGTATCATTGTAAGATCTTATATAAGATACTCCTTTGTTGTTAGAGATTCTACTTAGTGTGCCTTATTTTATATTATAGGCTATTTCAACAATCTAATGATGAACCCATATTGTGGTTGGCTTCCATAAATATGAGCTTGTGAACTCGATATTTAAATATGTGCTTTTTTGTAAAAAGATATTAGTAAGATTGAATTTCAGAGGATCAAAACTTACCATATACAACAACAACAACTTTCCAACATAAGAAATCCAAAATTAAAATGCACAACAATGACCACTCTCTCCAAAAGAGGCAAATTAGAAAGAGGAGTCATTTGGCATGTACTACTAAGAATATACTGGATTTGGTGAAAATAAAACCAACCAGATATAAAACTGGATCATCAATCACTGAAGATTTAATTGACATATATAGAAACACAATTAGAACCTAAGAATTCCAAAAATGGAGCAAAAGTCGTTCAAGGCACTATGTTTGAAATTTATGTCCAGAAAGAGGAGAAGTATTATAAAGTATGCATTAACAAAATACTGAGAATCGAGAAGGACCACAAGACTTGTTTCCCAAGTACTTCAAGCACAATAATTTCTCCAGATTTGTTAGGCAACTCAATAGATATGTAAGTATAAATAGTTGCCTCCACTCTTTCAATATTTTTCATTGTTTAATTGTGGGTAATAGGGGTTTTTGTGGTTGTTAAGAATGTGGATTATTTTTAGATTCTGTAATGACACTTCGTGTTAGTCAATGGGATGGGCCACCCAGTCTAAAAGAGTGACACTGTGAATAAAGTCATGGTGTCTGTTGTAATGAGTGGTGATGGAAATTTAGTTTTTAAGAACAAGAGTTGTGGAAAAGATTAATCCCATTGATAATCTCATCGTTGGTCAAGTCCTTACTGTGGGAAAAATCTTCACTCTGTATCCTTACTCCTCTTTCGATTTAACCAGGAACTTATTCTCAAATGACATAGCAACATCACGTACCATACTGAAATGTTAGATCCTCTTCACAACTCTCCCACTCCTCTTTCGAATCATCCAGGAACTCTCTCTCAAATGGAAAAGAGACCAATAAAACAAAGAGAAGGCACTAAAAATTCCTTTGATATAGAAAAATTACATTCAAACATCTTGTCTCTCTCATGAAATAACAATTCCTCACTTTGTTTTGTCTTTTTCGCTGTGCAGGTCCCTCTTTTCCCTTAATTCATTATTTCCATACATGGCTTCTTATACTAATTATGATGGTGGTAACCTATCAACATCAATCTCGAACCCACTTACATGTGTGGGTATTTGGCATGGTGATCAAGACAAAGTTGATGTGGGGATTTGACATGGTGTTCAAGACAGAGTTGATATCATCTCCAACAAACATGAGAATTAAACTACTCCCTCCATGGTTGCCTTCATAGAAAATGAATGCCTCTTCAGGCAACCTACTAAGAATCAAGTCGCTACCAACCCTGTAAAAACAATCTTTGCAAATAACTTGCATGCAAAACAAATTTTATGACAAAGTGTAAGCATTATATGTTTGTCACTAGAATCCTACAAATCAATTATTGGTGGAATCTCAATAAATTGTTTAAATCATGTTTTTGAGTGCATAAATTGATTCATCACCCTTAAAAACCTCTAGGAAACCCGGAATATGTAACCTCAACCACTTAAATGTAATATCAACCATTGAATTCTGGAATTCTATCCATCCTTCTAAATTTTTGGATAAAACTCATTAAAAGAAAATGATCGAAAAAGAGTAAAAAAGTAAAACAAACTTCATTTCTAGCAGTTGCTTTAAAAAGAGGTCTCTAATTTGGAAAAGGCCCATGAGTGGAGGAAACTTCCAATTCTTCTAATATGCAGAGTATGCTTTTGGCGTTTCCTTTCCCTGCATCAGGGTATGCTAGCTATATTTTGAATAAAATATATATGAGAAAAAAATGTGTTAAAATAATAAAGTATTTATATTTTTACTCTTTTAATTTTATTTAATCCTATTCATAGATAATTAACATGCAGAGTGGAGTTTTTGTTTCCCTTATAAGGCCTTCATAGTTTCTAAAACAAACTAGTGAGAAACAAATCATCTCCTTCCTTTCTTTGGAACCCACAGATCACCATCTTTGGCGGATAGATCCGATGGTCAAGAGCAGATGACATAGCGACGAATACAGACTTGAATACCTATAAATAAATAATGATGACTTGGTGGCATGGAGATCCGTGTTGAGGAATTATGTCATGGCGTGTAGGGTTTGAATTGCAGAGAGTGAATTTGATTTGAAATCCCTCAGTATTGAAGGAAGAAACAAGAAAACAACAACAATGTTTGGCCACGACAAGGGTGGCAAGGGTTTGGAAAAAGGAGGAGCGAAGAGGCACAGGAAGGTGCTGAGGGATAACATTCAGGTCATCACCAAGCCTACCATCAGACGTTTTTCCAGGAGAGGAGGCTTCAAGTGTATCATCAGACTCATCTGCCAAGAGACGCCAACACTTACACTGAGAACACAAGGCGCAAGACTATCACCACCATGGATGTCGTCTATGCACTCAAGAGGCAAGACATAACCCTCTATGGATTTGGCAGTTAACGTCCAAAGTGATAAGTGTGTTTGGTCATTTTCTATTGCAAATAGACCTAACGACAAGACTCTCATCCAAGTTTCCTTCAAAAGAGAAAATAAAACCTTTCAGGATAAGGAAATATCGTCAATGGTGTTGCATAATATGAAAGAAATATCCCAACAATACCTCGATTGTCTGGTAAATAAGTTTGTGATTATTTTTCCTGCTTACTATAACAATTCTCAAAGTCAAACCACTAAAATTGCAGGGAATATAGCAGGTTTGGATGTCTTACAAATATTGAATGAACTAACTGTTGCGACAATCCCGAGATCATTTTCAAGAAGGATTCCTCCTCCATTTCATCTAGATCGTTCTCTTCTTCAGCCGCCTCATATTCCTTCTCTTGGCTCCTTCACCTGTGGTGGATGAACAAGATCACTATCAAGCAAATGAACAGAGCAGGAGCAACCGAGATCACCGTGTCGATGCTCAATGAATTGTTAGATGTCAAGGTTCTGTTATGAGGTATGTTATTGAGGACCTTGAGGTAGGCCTTGTATGTCTAGTTTGGCGCTGATTTTAGGCTGGAAAGTGGGTCGTCCAAGAGATAACATGATGCCAAACTATTGGAAGAAGACCACGATGCAGGAGAAATTGGCCTTGCATAGAGCCTCACATTATTCAACGGTGGAAACATTCACCTCGGGCTCTAGGTAGTCGTTCGGATAGTAATCCTCACAAGAAAGGAGATTTCCTATGAGTTTAAAAATACAATGTTTTCTGCACCCCACCAGATCTCATGATCAAATCGCCCAACCACACTCAAGGTTTGGCCACATTCAACTACCTCAAATCCACCATAAAAATAGACCCATACCAGACACCCACTTAAAAAACCCCACAAAACTCCTCACTACCACAGAAATCCTCAAAGCAATCAAACTACAATTCCTGCTGCTTAACATAAGGTCTCGAGCTCGATTCCTGGTATTCCCATACCGTATTCTTAGAACGAATGTCCCAGAGCTTTATCTGACCCTGCCTCGCTCTTCTAGAATAAAACATTAGGTATTATCCCGCATTAACCATTGTAGTTTGAGTCGATGAACGAAAATAATGCACTTGGCACTTGTTGATTGATTGAAAAAACATGCATACATGGAAATTAGTGATTTTCTGTGGACAGACGATGAAAGGAAAGAGAAACCCCCCCCTAGAGAACGCCTTCGGTGTTATAAGGAAACATTACCAACAAAAGCTTATATTAAAAATTAAGTATGTTAAGTGAATAAAATATTTTTATGCATATGTTTAACTTACAAAATATTGTTAAACATATATATCTTCCACACAGATACATCTTTGACATAAACATATAGTCCGCACAGATATAGCTTCCGCACCTTCACACAGGTATATCCCCCACACAACCAACACTTAGTCTAATAATTATTAATGTTATCAATAATATAATATCATTATGCATATGCATACAATCTTGGATGATAGTGTCTTATGAGAAAATGTTATCAATAATATAATTATATGTTAATATTTTAATATTATATTAATAAAAAATATATTCATATGCTTAAATATGTTAAAAAATGAGTATATAAAGTGAACAAAATGTTTTTATGCATATGTTTAACTTGAAAAATATTGTTAAATATATATATCTTCTGCAGAGATACATCTTCGACACATACATATACTCTGCACAGATATAACTTCTGCACCTCTGCATAGGTATATCCCCCGCACAGTCAACACTTAGTCTAATAGTTATCAATGTTATCAATAACAAAATATTGTTATGCATATGAATACAATGTTGGATGAGAATAAACAAACATTAACAACAAAAGCTTATATTAAAAATAAATATATAAAGTGAACAAAATGATTTTATGCATATGATTAACTTAAAAAACACTGTTAAACATATATATCTTCCGTACAGATACATCTTTGACATAGACATATAGTCCACACAGATATAGCTTCTGCACCTTCGCACAGGTATATCTCCTGCACAACCAACACTTAGTCTAATAGTTATCAATAATAGAATATTGTTATATGCATATGCATAGAGTTCCACACCTCCACATAAGTATATCCCCCACACAACCAACACTTAGTCTAATAGTTATCAATGTTATCAATAATAGAATATTGTTATGCATATGCATACAGTCCCGCAACTCCACACTTCAAATAGTTATTGATGCTATCAATAATAGAATATTGTTATGCACATACATTAAAACTCCTCACTTCAAATAGTTATAAATGTTATCAATAATAGAATTTTATGCATATGCATACATTAACAACAAAAGCTTTTAACTTTTTATATATCTCATTGTTTTTACGTATATACATATATTAAAAATAAGTATATAAAGTGAACAAAATGCTTTTATGCATATGCTTAACTTGAAAAATATTTTTAAACATATATATCTTCCACACAGATACATCTTTGTTAAGCCCTAATATTGGCTCATTACCCCTTAATTGGGGCATATTACATTAGTAATGTTATTTTATTTATGTCGGCTTTATTCCATTAGTTGTAATTATACCTCCTAGTATCCTATATATACCAAGGATAAATTTTCATTTGGAATCATCTTGTACTTGAACATTTATGTGGGGTATGTAGGGGCCGAATAGATTTAACATCAAATAATTACATAATTGTAACAGTATTGATTTCAGAAAATTCACAAATTTCTTCTATATTGAGCAAATTAGTAAAATTCAAAAATTTCTTTAATTGAGCACATTCGCATATAGATTTATCCACAATTAATAAAAWTTTATAGCAAAATAAAACAAATACTCAATTTTAAATACCTGGGTCTGATGCTAAACCTCCGTTTGTTCGCTTGCCTTGTTGACCATTGCTGCATTGCGTAAACACTGCCCAAAACCTTGTTCCACCCTGCTAACTAGGTCAACTTCCTAGCTCCAGGATATCATATGGATATCCTGGCCCCCGTGCCCAAAACCTCCAGCAAACCGGTGCCTGTACTGATCCAATCTGAGTCCAAAACTCAACTCCCCCCCCTCTGCAAATTCCAGAGCCCCTCAAAATCTCCTGTCAAAATGATAATCCCCTTCATAAATCTCCTCCGCCTCCATATCCTTCCTTCACCGCCTCATGCATTTACTTCCTTACCTACTCCTCGTTAATGCCCCTTATCCTTTCCTTTATTATTTCATCCTCTCGTAATTAATAAGTTATCCCTTTTCGTGTATGTAACCTTTTAATTTAAACAATATAACTTATTAATCTATTAAA
>SNQJ01S0197361.1:5333-17298 GCA_010110895.2 Picea sitchensis | reverse complement strand
TAAGAACCAAATATCAATATAGCATAGAAAAACTTCAGAAAAAGTACTCAACACCTTGAAAAAGAGATAATTTCAGATAATAAGCCTCTTCGAGGGGGAAACCTCCTTTTACCCCACTTAAATGTTCAAGTACAAGATGATTCCAAATGAAAATGTCTCCTTGGTATATATAGGATACTAGGAGGTATAATTATAACTAATGGAATAAAGCCGACATAAATAAAATAACATTACTAATTTAATATGCCCCAATTAAGGGGTAATGAGCCAATATTAGGGCTTAATAGTACATGCCCATCATCCCCTTAAGTTTCTTCCTATAGCCAGAGTCTTCATTTTTCAGTTTATCAGTCTCAACCCTTACTTCTTTAAGTTGTCTTTTGAGCCTTTTGAAAGTGGGATTTCTTTCTTCTTGGGCAGTAGTGATATCAACAATTTCAATGGGTTCCTCAACCAATTTGGATTTACCTTTTCTCTGGGTTGAAATTTCTGCTACATCACTTTTCACAGGAACATTTTTCTTGGTTTTTTTCCTAATAAAAGGCCTCCTAGGCTTAATCTTGTCTGCAACAATAGGTGAAGGGAACATGATATTTCTTCCTATGAGGCCTATGAATTTTCTTGAACGAATCTCCATAGGAATGGGCTCTTCCATGGGTGAAACTTCCCTATATGAAGGTTGTGAAGGCCCTCCTTCCACTGTTTCATTTGTAGCTATGTTATCTGTATCACTCATAGAAGCACCTATTTTCCTCTTTCTATCCTATGAACACACAGTCTTATCCACATGAGTAGGGATTTGTATCTTAGACTGTGGAGTGGGCGCAACATTCCGCTGAAAATGTGATGCAGTGAGGAATGTTTCTCAATTATTATTTGTCTTTTTCAATTCTTCCATCACCAACATTTTAATAAGGCTAGAGTGAAAGACACTTGTGTCTACTTTCTTAGATTTGGCTTGAACTCTATCAGCCATATTACCAATTCTTCTAAAGAGGTAAAAAGGGAGATTCATAGCTTATTCCCCTGTGAAGTGTAATAACAACTTGATGTGATATTGATAAACCATGTTAAATCTTCCCTCACAGGTAAAATAATTTTGAATAACCTTTAGAATCTTATCAGAACCTTCAATCATATGGTTTCTAGGGACCCCTTTGGACAAGTTGTCCTCCTGATACTTTGGTTTAATAAATTCCTTGGATAAAGTAGCATTTAATGTCATGTCCTTGAACCATTTTTCTCCATTGTTGGGTATCTCTCTTGCGACTAAAATGGATCGCTCTGAAACTTAAAATTATAATTTTCCCACCTTGGTTTTAGTACCATAAAAATTTAATGCAAACTCTTTGGCCACGTTTGGATGCCCCCTTTTGCATCTTTTGAAAAAAAATTATGCAACCTACTCTTTGAAAATCTTCTCTGATCAAAGGGTCAAAATCAAGCAGTTGCATGTCATAAGGCTCTGTCCTTACAATTTCACCTCCCTTATGAGATTTATTATGCTGTTGACTATCCATACTGATGTTGAGGAATTCTTTATGTGAGTTGTAATAACGGGTAGATGTACGAAAACATGGAATATAAGAAACTAGGGTTTTGATGACAAATTCTTTTCAATAGGATGACCTTGTACAAAATTTTTATACAACTTACTTTATGCACATTCAGGAATGAGACACAGAATCCTTCAAAAAAGAGATATAAAGAAAGGAAACTGGAATTTATAATAAGAGGGAGACACCTATGAATTCTCTGGTTAAAACAGGGTTTTTGTGACGATACAAGTATCATTTAACACCATGATAATTCATGCAGTATTTAAAACTATTTCAACAGTTGGTCAACCACAAAAATAAATTTGAGATGGGTGTAGAGTCACTCTTTTAAATTTGATCTTGCAAAATATGCAGAAGAAGGTTTTTTCAACAAAACTAGAACAGAGGATTTGTAGCATTGAATTTGCAGCACAAAGTTCACAGTGTCGGAGAAGAGGGTTTGAAACACTGGGGAATATCAGTGGAGAAAATGAATTATGAGTAATGGGAAGGACAGACGAGGTCTTATAGGTGATTAGGTTTAATGAGTAAGGTTCAGAGCATGACGGAAGTGAATTTTAAAGAAGACAACAACATAATATAACAGTTCGCAATGCTAAGGGGTGAAACCAGCAAAAAGCTCTCTTTCAACCTTTAACAACATGCAAACTCTCATGGAGTACCTAGTGGTCCTGAGTTTGATGTTGGTGTCTTTGAAATTTCACAAGGGTGTCTACACATAGTCCAACCTACAACACTCTCCTTCATCCATTTCGTAGAGCGAGTTTGCAGTGCCTGTCTGTAGCACCAGATTCGCTCAAACACAATTTGCACACTTGGAGGAACTTGTTAGAAACTTTTATGACATAATCCTTGAGAATTTGTTTAAAATACAAGCTCTGAAGAAAATGAGATATTCTTTGACATGATCCTTAAATTCAATGATGGAAATGAATCCATGGAGTACTTTGAGTACGTTTCCAACTCTCCTAGTGAGTTGGAAGTGCATAGCTCAAATCTGATTTGACAACTAAACAGATAAAAGGTGACAAAGGAGGATCTTGTGTACAACATGGAGGTGTGATGTGTCAAGGTAATGATGTATAGTTCAAAGATGTGAATCATGAAGGTTTATTCAACTTGTCATGATAACAAAGACATAACCCAAGGACTCTAGACCACGGCCAAACTAACTTTAGCTTACTTAAATCAAAATTTGAATTATGGCTATAGAAAGAAGACATAAAAAACCTAAAACGTAAGAAAACCTATGACTCAAAAACAAAATTGAAATGATTTTTTACCCTTATAATTCTATGTGATAACACCAAGACATATTTGCTCCTATCGATGAGGAAAAATTTGATGATAATCATGACGTACCTCTTCTTGAGAAGGTAGAACAACCCCTTTATGAAGGCTCAAGAACAAATATTCTCTCTGCTATAATTTTGTTGGTGAACTTGAAGGTATCGAATGGCTTTTCAAACACTTGTCTCATATAGATCCTAAGGTACGTAATATAATTCATCACATATTATATGTAAAGTTCAAATTTATTTTTCTTTATTTTTAGTGTCAATTAATGTGTAAATTAAGGATGCAATATTTTTTATTACTATTATTTACATTAACTAGCGATTATTTTTTATGTTGTAGATTGTTAGGTGAATTTTTCTTACCACCGTCAAATAATTTACCTCACACATACTAAGATTTGTGTGCCATTATGAAAGATATTGGAATGGAGTATCATGCTATCGATGCATGTCTGAATGATAATTATATATTATGGAAAATATGCATCAGAAACTAAATGCCCCAATGTCAAATCAGTAGATATCGAACCGATCAAGTAACAAAAAGGGTGCCTCACAATGTTCTTCGTCATATTTCGAGAATTCCACGTTTCCAACAATTGTCCAGGTGCCAAAGCATTGCATAGGCTATAGATTACCATGCAAGAAACATAAGTGAAGATGGTGTTCTTTGAAAGTCTGCATATGGTTATGCATTTAGAAACATCAAAGAAAGATGGCCAATTTTAAAGAAAAACCTTGTAATGTTAGGATTTCATTGGCAGCTGATGATGTCAATCCATTTGGTGAGCTCAGGTCTATTTACTCAATGTAGCCTATTTTTGTTATAAACAATAACCTTCCTCCCTAGATGTCAATAAAGAGGGAGCACACAATGTTGGCAATGATTGTTCCAGGTATTTGTTTACAAAATTGGTTTGAATGTTGCATGTTGTTTGTCTTATTCATTGCATAATTACTTATATATATATACAAGGTAGTAAATATGTGTACTTTCACCCAATTAGGTAATTACCAAGTGAAATATATGAATGTATATATTGAGCCTCTTGTCGACGAGCTACTAAAGTTATGGGTTGGCATCACTATGTATGAAATCTCTAGACCAATAGGAAAAAAGTAATTTCAATTCCATAGAATACTTAGATGGAAAATTCATGATGCCTCAGGGATAACACATTTTTGTGGTATGTAACATACTATTACATTTTAATAGTATATAATTTTATGAAAATATGATGCATTGCTTCTTAAATATTAATTTATTTTTATATAAATAATATTGGCATTAATCCATATCTTGCAGGTCTTCAAACAAAGGGTAGATTTGCATGTCCATTTTTTGGTCCTAGGATAAAATTGCGTCATTCAAGAATTCTAGGAAATGAGGCATTTGATGAGTATAGGCACTTCCTCCCTAAGAACCATAGGTATCGTAATCGAACTACATAAAATATATATATATATATTTTCAATTTGAAAGAAGAGACTGGAATAAAACCACGAAGAACGACACCTCACCTAAGGAAGTTGGAATATAATAGAAATAGTCAAGGCAAGAATTTAGTCTATGTGTCATATATATCAATGTTTTACAATTTTAATTTGTATTAAATTATGTTTATTGTATCTAACAATTATTGTTGTAATATCATTAATTATTTTTCATAAATGTCGTCAAGGCATTAATGGGCTTCCATGAGGAATTAAAAGTTACCCTATACAATTCAATAGGTTTCCCTACTATGAGAACCTATAAATAGCTCACTTGTTTGATACAATGCATATCAGGAAGAATGTAACAGAACTATTGTGGAGAATCGTAGATGGAAGGAGTGACAAAGAAAAAATGTCAAAAATTGTACTGATATTCAGGAAGCCAATCATGCACTAAAAAATGTGATTTATTGAAATAGCAATGGACACGGAAATGGTCTTCCATGGTTATTTACAAAGCAGGAAAGCAATGTTGTTTAAGAGGTCATTCGTAAAATTAAATTTCCCACATGATTTGCTTCAAACATAAAGAATATCTTAATGAAGAAAGGTGAATTTGTTGGGGTAAAAACTCATGACTATCATACCTTAATTAAGGTAATTATTTTGGTATATTTCTATATTGGTATATATATGACTTTTTAGTATTATAATTTGGTTTTATTTTCATAAAAAATAATGATCTCTTTGTTGTTACAGTATGTTCTACCTCTATATCTCCTTGACATCTTTGAAAACAATGTAAAACAAGTTATATATGATCTTGGAAAACACATGAGGTAAATATTAATGATTTATATGCAAAATTTGTATTTCTCAACTTGTTGATATTTGTTTTACTTTAATTGTCTATATGTTGTTCTTGAAACCTATGATTCGATTTGTTATATCATCTGTAGGTGGTTGTCATCTAAAGAAGTCCATAAAGAAGATATAAAATATTGGAGGATAGAAATTCCTCGGCTAATGTGCGAAATGCAAAAGTATCTTCCTCTGACATTTTTCAATGCACAAGAACACTACCTCATATGCCAAGTTGAGGAGATTGAAATGTGTGGACGTGTACACACAAGGTAAATTTGGATGGTGGAGAGGCACTTATAGTCATTGAAGGATTTTGTTAAACAAAGAGCACGTCTTGAGGGCTCTATGGTGGAGGGATATATGTTATATCAATATTTGGTGTATATTAGTCAATATCTCCCTAAATTAGCAGCAAAAATCATGAAGATGCCTCAGATTTGGGATGTCAATTCAATTAACAAATTTGAAGGGGAGGTCCTGGTCAAGAAAGGTAGAATGAGGAAAGTGAAACATAATTATATGGTCAAGATATATAATAATTTGCATTAATATTGATTTATTTCAATATTTTACTTATTTAAGTTTTATTTAGCTTCCATCATCAATTATTAATATTTATTCTAATTAGTAATTTATTTTTTTTATTCTAATTAGTAATTTTTATTCTAATGTGTCATAGGGACCACCATTTGTGAGGGGTCATTTGGTCATACACATACTTCTAGGGATTACAGAGCTAGGGCTAGTTATGAGGACACTTCCATTTGGGTTCCAGGATCATTTGACATCCATGTAAAGGTTGACCCAGTAGTACACCTAGGATACAGGATGATGCAGGAGGATACATGAGCTTGCATGAGTATACAGGGGAATACAATGATGAGTGGTAGTTCATAGGGACATGAAGAGGTGTACAGTGGGATCTAGGGGGATTCATTGGAGTGCATGGAGGAGACATACTTAGTGGAGCATGGATATTCCTCTCCCTTGTAGCAGTACATGGATCTGGGAGATCACCCTCTTAGTAGCAGAAGTTATATGAGTGATCGTGGAGGGAGTGTGATTAACCATCATTTTGTGAAGTTACCTATTGTTGTACCTGGTGGTTTGATATTAGAGATGAGTACATGTGATTATCCACCAAGGGTGCCAATGGATGAGTTCTTGGTCAAGCCTTTGGGGTTGACCAATGCATATGACACTTCCTAGTCCTACATACAGTTGTGTGGAACATGGAGAGTTGTTAGATATAGACCTCCTGACAAGGGATATGTCATTATATATAGTAGGTTACGGGAGGTTCATCTGAGATAGTCAGATGAGGTTTGGGGCATGATGGAGAGCATCCTCAATCATGGGACATAGTATATTCCCGAGGTGGATATAGGTTCAAAGTCTCAACAGGATGAATACTAGGAGCAAAGATGAACAAATGATTTTGATGAGGGCTATGAGGTCAGTTGGCAAGATGTATGGTCATAGTAGGAAGCGTCAGATATCTTGAGGACCGTACATTATGTACCTATGGTTGGATAGCTTGGCCATTTCGAGACCCGTTAGTAGGTCAAAGAAAGATTCTCCTTGGAGGATTAAGAGGATGAATCCATGAGGCATATGGAGGTATGTTTGGTATGTCATCATCACGAGTCAGGGCATGATTCCTTATCCACCCATGTTTCAATGCTGAGTTGGGAGAGTATGCTAGCTTCTCACGACCCTAGTGCACTAGAGACATATAGTAGGGATAACTTCATAAGCATATTGTTGGAGCATGGGACACTGTAGGAATAAGTGTGGGTTGGTAGAGAGGTCGAGTTTTGTGATCATGGACTGGACAACATAACTATCAATATACTACAGCCGGAGGATCACAGTTTGGTAGGCACTGAGATGTATGGTATGGCACCATCAGAGTTATGGGATGCAAGGGTTGGTGCTCTTATAGAGTGCATAGGATTTTTGAGGAATTGCATGATTGGTTCTTTCCATTGTTGGAGAAATTGAGAGCAGGTCAAGATGAGGATGTTATGTGGCAGGATGGATCGGCTTGGTTAGGGATCATGTATATTAGTAGGTCATATTTTTTGTTAGCATTGGATCTGGATACTACTAGAGGTAGTCACTTTGAGATTGGCTTGGATGAGAGATTACTTGAGGGATGTATATTGTATTTACTTGTTTCATTGGTTGGGGGTCTTCAGGAGACTCTTGGTGTTGAGGTCTTACAAGACTACACCTTGCAAGGCATTACATTTCACATCTTGATTTTGGATCCAGGGATTGGAGTACTTGGTAGTATAGAGTTTAATGGATTTGATATCTGAGTGGAGTGGTTGGTTGAGGATTTGGCCGAGGATCTACTGTATATGATCATTCTATTCATTAGGAGAATTCGGGTGGCATACGTGGTGAGCACTTGGAGGGATCATGTTTTGAGGGGAGCGTACTACATGTCACACATGTGGATATGGGACCCTGGTATTATATATAGATTGACTCAGTTATTTCTTGAGGACAAGCAATATTCGAGCAGGGATGACTGTAATGTCCCCATTTTTGGATGTTTCTATGTTACAGAATTGGATGCCTACCAAAGTGGCTAGATGGGGGTGATAGTGGGTTCAAGAGGTATTGATGGGTTTTATTGGGCTTAAATTGCATCATTCATCATATTTCATCATTAGGATCCATTCTGCACAACGTGTCTTTGGTTTCATTGCATTTCGACGATTTCCATAATTTTGAGTTATTATGGAGCATATTTTAATTAAATTCACTAAGGATTTCATTTTGGGAATAATACTTGAAGAAACCTCTTAGTGTAATAGCTCATTGAAATCGATAAGACTAGCACTACAGGATAAGATGATGAGAAGTGACTTTTAGTGGTCGGAGAAGCCATAAGGACAAATAAATTATTTTTTAGAGAAAAAAAGGTTAATTAACTAATAAAGTGATTTTATGAAGGAATATTAAAAGTAAAGTAAAACTAACTTAGAGAGAAAAGATAAATAGGGGCATAAAAGAGAGATAGGGGCTTCTGTTCTCTCATTATGCTGATTTCTATTTTGATGTATGGCTTTTTAGCTAGAGAGCCCATGGTACTTGGGGGTTTTGAGGGTTTTGACTGAATAAACCCTAGATTTCAACAAGGGAGTGAAATATTCTCATATTCTTGATCCAATATTGGGCAAGGAGGTGAAAGATTCCTCCCTCACCATTCTACATCAGTTCAGAACTACTTCAACCATCGGTTTTGGCAAGGGGGCACACCAGTGAGGGTTTTCTACAGGTTGGGGTACACCAGTTAAGGAGAACATGTTCGATGTGCCTTAAGGAGGCTATATATTCAATAGATCTTATTCCAAGAGTGGTTTCTACCACCCTAGCGAATTTTTTCATCAATGTTTGAGGGTATTCTTTAGCATATTGATTGGTTATTGTTCCAAGGATAAATTATTGGAGGGCACAAATGTGAAGAGAGATCTTGTGGTTTGGGTTCAGATTTATCATCTACAGTTGGAGTTTCCTACCATATGATTTATCCTTCATCAGATCCATATATTGGTAGCCTTTTCTCAAATTTTGGAGGTTAGATTCATATAGCTTGAATTATTATTAGCTTACTATAGCCAATGGGGCATAACATCGAGTCAGGGAGATCATATAGTGTCAAGGAACAATGTCATTTTGGAGGTTCATATTTAAGGAAGTGTTTTGGAAGACTTTGGGAGCTTCATACCATTTTTCTATATTGTCTTCATAGCTACCTACAACCATAGAACCTGTAACACCCTGTTTCCCCCAGTCTATAAAAATAACTATATTGGCCAAGAACTATGACAAACTCAAAGATGTGAATGTTTGATTTGACAAACCTTTGTATAAAAGGTCGATGAATGTAAATTATATCATGAATATGTGTCGCATGATTTTTGTGAGGGGGATGTGCTGAAAGAGACCACGATGGATGATGAGAGGTGGTGGAAGGGGGCGGGAATGGCTACGTTAACTTCCACCAAACCAAAACCGTACTGGTTTGTACATGCTCGAAAACCAAAGCTCACTCTCTGACCCTGGAATGAATTACCCGCCAGGATGGTAGGTGGGGAGGCTCTTCAAGAGTAAATGAGGGGATGGGGGCGAACCACCCATTCGTAGAAGCTCTCAGACCTGACCACAGACGAGGAAATTCATGCCACACGCAACCTCGCAAGAAAGGGCAAGGAAAGAAGTGTGGAAGGGGGGGGCAGGAGGGGGGAGCGCGCGCGAAAGGAATCGCGAAAGGAGAACCAGAGGAACTATGAAAATACAAAGAGTCATGAAAAGAGGAGAAGGGGAGTAACCTTCGTCCTTAACTTCCATTGAGCTGGAAGCAGGAGACTGAGTCTCAAAGTATCGTGGTCTAGCTCGGGGGTGGCTAGTGGTAAATCTGGTTGGAATCACCGAGCCTACGGTTGGGTGGAAACGATCACCCCTCTCAACATTCGCATCACATCCAAAATTTCTGATAAGTGTTATGTCTTGCATTTGGAATTGAATGTCACGATCGCATGCTCGTTTTTATACGCTCATAAATAGTTTCTGTATCGAGGTGTTTGCCTTGTGCTTTGATTGGAAATAATGGATGCATGTTTATACTGACATAACTACAAATCGGTTAATGTATAGAATGTATAATTTCAGGATACAAGTCTGTTCCCCTGAGGATTGACTCATCTAACTTGACTCGTGCTATGCCCTAGTTTATCCTCCCGAAGGCACCCTTTTTCGAGAAAGTTCCCTCACATTCCAGAGTTGGAGTGAGCCCCTTGAAAAGACTACCATTGTAGTAAATCCATGAGTTTACCTTGCCCCTGTCGCGAAGTAAATGGGATTTCGGCGTTTTGGCCCCCAGGAAACCCAAGGGTATGAACCCCTCGTTTTCGCAAGTTGCGAAATCCCAGTACACGAAATCCTGGTATGTGAAATCCCGAAGCGGTGTAGTGTGAATTGATTTCGGTGTTTCAGCACCCGAGAAACCCAAGGGTATGAACCCCTCGTCTTCGCAAGTTGCGAAATCCCGGTATGTGAAATCCCAAAGCGGTGTAGTGTGAATTGATTTCGACGTTTCATCACCCGGGAAACCCAAGGGTATGAACCCCTCGTCTTCGCAAGTTGCGAAATCCCGATACGCAAAATCCCAGTATGTGAAATCCCGAAGCGGTGTAGTGTGAATTGATTTCGGCGTTTTGGCACCCAGGAAACCCAAGGGTATGAACCCCTCGTCTTCGCAAGTTGCGAAATCCCGATATGCGAAATCCCAGTATGTGAAATCCCGAAGCGGTGTAGTGTGAATTGATTTCGGCGTTTCGGCACCCGAGAAACCCAAGGGTATGAACCCCTCGTCTTCGCAAGTTGCGAAATCCTAGTACACGAAATCTCGGTATGTGAAATCCCAAAGCGGTGTAGTGTGGAATGATTTCGGTGTTTTAGCCCCCGGGAAACCCAAGGGTATGAAACCTCATCTTTGCAAGTTGCGAAATCTCGGTATGTGAAACTCCGAGTCGGATTAGTGTGAATAGGATTTTGGGTTTCGGGGTTTGAAGAGTCGAAGAACTCGACTCTCTTGCATTTCAAACTCCCAGTTTCCGAAGGCCCGATACGGCTAGGACTGTCAGATCAGGGTAGAGATTCGCAGCCGTCAATCTCAACGAAGGTATGATTTCGGGTTTCAAGATTTGAAGAGTCGAAAGACTCGAATCTCGGGCATCGCTGAGTCGCGAAATGAGAAAGGTGCCTCTTGGCTTAGCCCGGGGTCATAACCAATGATCACATGGAGGTGAAGCCTGCGCTTGGTGCTTGAGTTGTACACAACGTATTTTCAATGAAAGAACTAGTGGATTGGTTTAGTGAAGGTCTCGACCGGAAGACCTAGCCTACGCTAGAACCTCATAGGAATTCGGGGACTCTGTCCCTCGATAAGGAAGGACAAAGAAAAAGGTAAAAAATATATTATGTTGTAGTGGGTGTGTGACAAATTGTTATTAGAGCATGGTTACAACACTTGGCCTGCATGGGCTCATAAACGGGTTGCGCAAAGACTCCATTCGAAGTACTCTTAAAAGGAGTAACCCTCTATCTTAACCCCCTTAATCACAAGTCGAAGTTAATAATGAAAACTCCTATTGTGTGTATGCATGTGGAAAATATGAATTATGTGCTGGTTATGAATGAATATAAATATTGACTAACAACAAGCATTTTTCTTTTGCACACAAGCGAATGATCAACTGCGGGAAAATGCAGACACATAGAATGGTGACTCACCACGAAGTGGGAGATGGCTCCCATAATAGAGACAAAGAGTCTGACGAAAGGAGGGTGGTAGGGACCCCTCCAGATCTAGCTGAGACTGTGAGGAGCCTCATGGTCGAACTACAGAGCTGCAAGGCTGACAACGAGAGGATGATAAAAGAGCAAGAGAAGCAAATGGAAATTAATGCCGTCTTATTGCAGAGTTTATTCGACATACAAATACAATTGCATCATGAACTTGACAGAAATCTCGCAGATCGACGACAGACAAAGAAAAGTTGAAGTCCACCTAAGATACAGAAATGTGGTCTTTTAAGTGGCCACACTGGGAAGAGCACCTCGAGGAAGGTCCACCCCAGAGATAAGGGACAATCATCGAACGATTCCTTTGGAAAGGAAGCTGGCGACTCGGAGGGATCTTCTAACAGTAGAACTAGTTCTTATTCCCGAAGAAAATGGAAGAAGCGAAAGCATTCCAAGAGTCATAATCTCGAAGAATTTAGGAAGGTC
>SNQJ01S0197360.1:0-13721 GCA_010110895.2 Picea sitchensis | reverse complement strand
CCTGAGACCTTAAATGGTTAAAGACGATGGGAAACCGGGCTTGAGCGTTGATTATGTGTCTTGGAGGTCCTAACCTTGCAGGGTAGGATGGGAGGGAGGTCAGTCGTATTTAGGGGTCAGTTCACTTTGTTTTGGTTGCGTCTTGTTGGTCGTCGGTTGGCGACGTAGAGTTAAGTATGTTGTTACTTCCACATGCGCGCACACACCTTAAACAAAAAAAAAAAAATTTGCACCTGTTACCAGAATGGTTGTCGTAACGAGGCGGTTTGTTACATTATACCTTAGAATCCCTTAGTCTCTCACAAGTCACCCGAATGGAGTGCTCACTCGAGGGGTTGTACAACTACGAAAACCAATCAAATGCGAGTGACACCCTTGGAGCACAAAGTGCGTCTTGAATGGAACGTCGTGGAATTAAAATTTGAGTCAATGAATCTAGGTGGCCTAAAAAACTTTGAGCGAATGTTAAACCTTGTAAAATCTTGAGCACTGTCGAATTAATTAATTAATTAAATAATGAAGTTATTAATCATAATCCCTATAAGATTCTGAGCCTTTGCAATTAAAAAATTTAATTAAGCCTAATAATAAATTATTAAGAAGACCAAAAACTAAATTTACAAATTAAATATGAGGGGATGAAGTAAATCAAATTAGGAATTCAAGGTAAACAAAACAAATCTAATGATTGATTTAATACAGATATGTGCAAGTAATTACCAAATTGTAATTTAAGGTAAGAATGGAATAATGGTAAAGGAATGGGTATGCATAGAAATGAATCTAGATTCTATTTAACACTAGGAGAAGATTCCCATTTTAAATCAACTCAGTTTTAGAAAGGCATAAGTCATTAATTGGAAATAAAGGGAATAAAGAGATAACTAGGAGCGTATTAAGGAGTGATTTTAGGATGGGTGAGAGAAATTATTTTTTATTAAAACAAAATGTGGATTTAATTCTACAAATTGGGGAAAGGGTGAAAAGTGTAAGGGGGAGATAATTCTAAATTATTTTAATTAAAAAGTAAATTAATTGTGCAAGTGTGGAAAAATTCTATAAAACAAATGACTGAGATGAGAGATGGATAACATTGGTTATGGGTAAACTTATGATACATAATTTTTGATTGGTTTTACTTGTGAGCATTGGGATACCTAGCTTGAGAGAGAGAGTGGTGGATCTACCTTGCGAGGCGAGCTGGGAGCTAGAGGATTTCTGGTTGTGTGTGTGTGGCCCCTTTGAGGATCAGGGAGCTAAGGGGGAAGAAGAGTACCCCTAGCATTGGCTGAGAGGTGCTAGTGAAGTCTCAACGGTTAGCAAGCGAAAAAAGGAAGGGGACTCTAGTCTCCAAGGGTTGTTAACAAGCCCATTTTTGATGATTACGGTATTTAAATTTCAAGTTGTAATTGTTAAACTAATTGTATATTACTATTGAATTTTGCCGTGAATTTGTGATTCTAAATGGAATAATCAAATTTCTAATTAGTTTATTGATTGATGGCCTTGTGAAGCCTTGTGACTACCCAATGCTTCATCTGCGATGTTATAAAAATTGTATCCTCTTCGATTTATTACCTATGCATTTTATAAAAATAGTTTTCCATGCGTTTGTGTATTTACCTTGCGATGATTGCTTGTTCTCTTGTTATCGTGATTTTTTTTGTCTGCTTCATGGATTGAAATTCCTTGATGGGTTCATCTCTGCGTTTTACTTGAACTGGATTTCTATCCCTTAATGGATTTTTCTCTTCATTTTACTTGAACTAGATTGCGATTCCTAATGAATTTACCTATGCTTATTATTAAGAAACGTTCCCATGCTATTGGTGCATCTACCTTGCGCTTTCACTCATAAAACCATCTTCGTTTTTGTGCTTAGAATTTATCCCAACCATATTGAATATCTTGCGTTCCATATCTAGGATAATCCTCTGCATTTTGTGTTTGTGATTAGAATGCACACAAGCTATTCTCAGCCACGAATTTGTTTCTGGAATGCGAATTAATTGTTCTATGCAACAAATTTAATATTTGAATTTAACTGAAGTGTTTTGTAGCCACAAATATTTTTTCGAATTTAAATTAATTTTTCTCTGCAAATAATTTAATATTAGAATTTAAATGAAGTGTTTGCAACCACTAATTGTTCTGGAAAGCGAATTAATTATTTCTTTGCAACGAAATTAACATTAGAATTAAACTGAAGTATTTTGCAGCCACGAATTTGTTTCTGGAATGTGAATTAATTGTTTCTGAGCAATGAATTTATCCTTGAAAGTAACCAAAGCTCTGTCTGCAGCCATGAAATCCTTCATGGAGTGCAACCATGTTATTTCTCTGCGTTTTTTTTTTAAGATTTACCCTATGTTTTCTCATTTCCCTAACTAATTTGGCTAGCCAAGGCATCCTCTCCTTGCGCAACCTTCTTTGTTTTCCCTGTTAGAATGTTGGATCCAAGTTAGTATTTCACACATTGGGATTTACCACAAGGGTTCCCATTATGGAAGGGAATGGAACTCACTAGTAGATCAGCTCATCAATCGTATTCGAGTGCTAGGTTTTGCTTGACTCTTACATTCCATTTTGGATTCCACTGGGCGGTCTTAATACTGTGTTTATCATTTAGGATTTTCCCAGGCCATGTGTCACTGTTGGAATCTGATAGAAGTCAATTTAACTTGGGTATTACCAACTCGAATCTCCCAAATCTGGGAACAAGAATCAAATTCTATGATGGTGTCCTTGAAAACAATGTTTATTTCTCTTAATCGTAAAGTGGTCATTTTTTGTATGATTGTGTTATTTAATTTATAGGTATTGAAGGGATTGGTAGCTTGGGCTCATGGATTTGTTAATTGTAGTTTTATTTTTATTTTTTATGCATCTCATAGGGGTTTTCCTCCTATGTGTATTCGCTAGATTTTTTTTCAGGACTCATGTCCCTATGTTGGTTGTATTGGTAATAGGATTTTCTATGATTTGCCACTTGGGATTTAATATGGTTACCTATTGTAGCACTCAATAAAATACCCTCATCATGATAGCTATGCGTGTTAGAGTGTACACTTGATGCATTTTTCATGGTGGAGTCTTGAAAGTTGTTAATAACTAGATAGAGGATACTACAATAATCCCAACCATTGGTTGATGGTTCGGGTGATAGTGTTAAGTAGTTGGAGATGCTTGTGTTGATAGTGGAATCCTCGGTGCTTCCAAGCTAACAGTCACAGATTCTTATGAATTTTTGGGGTAAGTAAAAAGGGAGGGGTGCTTCTAAATTCCTTAGTGGTTTTTCAAGTCAGTGTGAGCCCTTCTTTTAAACCTTTAATAGATTTTTAATTTGGACTTGAAGAACTCCTATTTTATTTTTATTAAGAATGTTCTCATTTTAATTTAACTAGATTTTTAGGTCATATGTGAGTTAATGTTGAATAATTAAGTAATTATAGCGCCCCTCGAAAATGATGGGATGTATGTTTCATTTTGTGATTAAATAACTTGTGTCATTTAAACTAAGTTGATTACTCATGCACCATTGAATATTGTTGATACAATATTGATTAAATAATTATATTCTCTTGCACGATTTAAATTAAAGTCTTGTTATTCTTGCACCATTAGATTAATGTTGACAATTAATTGATTAATCTTTTATAACTTCTTGTGCCATCCAACATATAGGTTGATTACTCTTGCGTTTTTAGAATAATGAATGACATATTATTGATTAATCATTTATAATCTCTAGCACCATCTAAAATATACATTGAAGACTCTTGCACTTTTAGAATAATGTTGGCATATGATGGATTAGACATTTAAAATATCTTGCACCAGTTAAAAATAATATGATTACCTTTGTGCCATGGATTATGCTGTGATCAAATAATTAGATTTTTTTGTGCAATGGAATAATGATGGTGTAAAATGATTCAATTATTAGATTATTTGTGTGCATTGAATAATGATGATGTATGTTTAATTAAGTTATTAGAATACTCTTGCACCATGAATAATTGATGATTAAAGATTGATTGATTGATCTAGTTGTTGTCGTCTTGATTGGATTAGAGGGATTTAGACACCTCCTTGTTCCTCAGAACAGTTGCCAGCCCTCAGACCTTAAGTGGTCAAAATAAATCGGATGAATCCTGGGATTGAGCGTTGCTTATGTGTCCTAGAGGTCCTAACATTGTAGGGTAGGTTGGGTGGGTAGTCATTTAATATTCAGTATCTGATTGATCATTGTTTATAATGTTCTTCAGTTGATTGTGATGTGCTGAACAACATCGTTATTTATGTTTATGTGATGTTTGGGTGTCGTTATCATTTAGGTCGATACATTGGTTGCGTAATTATTTATTACAATGACACATCACTTGTAATGATTTTAATTATGATTTCGTTGATTATGCACTGCTATCAATTATGCGTGGACGTTAATTTCCAAATGCTTTAAAAAAATTACCTATTCTGCTTCATTTTTCCTTGTCGTAACGGAGGGGAGTTACACTTATCTAGTCAAGGACTTCTTCCACATTCAAATTACCTTCATACATCGGGACTTCCATTTTTTCTCTAGTTCCCATCTTGACAAAACTCTCATCAATCACTCTTTTGTTTCTTGTTCTCCTACAACTTCTTTTGTTGCCTCTATATCTCCACTTTCATCTTAGCAAACATCACCAGCCTATGGTGCTCTCCTTTTTGTTGTTTCCATGGCATCCAAACTTTCACAAAGTTGTCTCATTTCTTCCTTCATGGCTCCATTGACCACAGGTTTGTCCCTATGTCTCCTTGACAACATGATTCCAATTAATTCTTTCCACAGAGCCTATTATTTCTTTAATACCAGTTAATGGTATCATAAAAAATATTATATGTGCTTTGATACCACTTGATGCAAAACCCCTCCCCTACTATAGGGGCTCGTGCGACCTCCTAGTCTAGGATCGATTTACACAGGAGATGAAGTGGCTCTCGAGTCCCCACATAACCCTTAAAATCCTATCCATAGGCCTTTTATTGTTTACCTACATGAAAATTCAGGTTCATGAGGGTCCCTTCACGTCAACGGAGTCTTCACGTGACCTCGGGCTAAAACCCAGGGCTTAAAATTTTGAAAGTGACAACTTCGCCACTCTGAGCTTCAGGATTCTGGAGTTTTACCCTCAATACCTTTCAAAACCTTTGAACGTCGAATTGGTGAATGCTCGAACTAACGCTTCGAAACATCGGGCTTTGTGAGTTTTTACAACACAATACTTCAAATCCTCTCAACATCGAATTGGTGAATTTCTGGAGGGCTCATAGATCAATGGTCCACACTTCCTCAATATCCAATGACTATGATATGCTCCAGAACTCTTCGGGACCTTTAGCTCCTAATGACCACTAGACTCCTGAATCATTGAACACTGAAGTAACAAAGGGAGGAGATCCACGGTCCACGTGTCCCCAATAATGAATGACCTAGATTAACTTCGGCCTTTGGGACTTCAAGCCTTTTCATGCTTGAACACTCGTGATCCTCTAGATAGACAGACTCATGAATATGCGATAATTTGTGGACACGTGTCCCTCACAATCCATGGTCCAGATTCACTCCGGGCTTTGTGACTTTGGGGATTTTTCTTCCTCCACAACACACACCTAAAAATTGTCGGATCATTGAAGTCTAAAGGACTTAAGGGTTATCATCCATGCAAATTACCTGGATCCAACGGTTGTGCAGGGTTTTGAATTCCCCCGAACAAATCTCATCCATCCACCTTGGAACAAAGAGATTTCTCTTCCTTAAGCTTCTGCACTTGAAGTACTTAGACTCGAGCACACAACTTGTGCTTCCATTTTTGTCTTGGGACTTAAAGAAGTCTACTCTGTGCACTCCTTGTGTTATCTCTCCTCTGAGCTTCTTCAACACTTAACTAAGTGTTGTCTTTGTGCATTTTTTTCATGAGTCTCCTCTCTGAGATTTTATACTCCTATGACCATAGGCACACTCCTTGCACTCGCTCTGGATAAACTTAGACAATTTCTCTTAAGATTTTGAACCTGTAACAGTTCGGCCTCCACACTCCTTGCATGGGCACTATGCACTCCTTGCACTGAGATTTCAGAAGAGAAACAATCGAAACTTAAATAAACATTAAGTATTCATTCAAGAAGGCATTTAAATGCATACACACACATAAAACAAAGAGATAATTAACACAACATTTACCTAGTTACTTAAAGACAAGCATGCTAAGAAATCTAAAGGAAATTCTCTCTTCTTTTATATTCCTTCAAAAAATATTTACAAGGAGTTCAACAACTCTCAACAACTTTTAGCTTATTTTCCCAGTAACTATTAACAACCTCATTTGGAAATAGATTACATTTATTTATACATGAGGCGGATTCTCGAGCCTTTATTCTAGATTATCTTAGTGCTTTCATATCACAAATAAGCATCTTACCACTAAGTTTTATTGCAATAAATGAGATATTACAATCTAGATATGAGTTGGCGCTCAAAATGCATACAATCCTAAATGTATTAAAGGAAAATACATTCCTCTGGAGAACATACAATGGCTCAAGCTTCAATATATTATGGGATATTTAATAACAATACTTTCAAAATATTAAAGTGATGCACTCTCCTTGGAATCCAAACCAGTTTAGTGTGTTGCGATGGATGTTGAATCGTCTCCAACTGCCTCATTAGTCGACGACAGTGATGCTCCTGCATCAGGTGATTAAACAAATGAAACATGATAAGTCTCCTATCCTGGATGTCTTTTCATCTCATTTATATCCAAAAAATTGGTTAATCATTAATAAATATCTCCTAAGAATGGTCGAATATGTCAAAAATCTACCAAAATTGGGGGAAACACCAACTGCACCTTCTTAACTCTCGTCCCTAAAGAGCCCAATCCCACCTCCTTTACTAGATTTCTCCCCATATCCCTCTACAATGTTTCCTATGAAATCATTTCCAAAATCATAGTCAATAGACTCAATCCTCTTCTTCCCTCTCTCATCTAGATTCTAATCATGAAGGTTTTGTGGGAAAAATGAAAATGGTGAAAAACATCCTGCTGGTCCAAGAATCCATCCATTCAATTCAAATGAGGGGGGACAAGGTATGGCCATCGAAATTTATATGGATAATGCCTTCGACAGAATTATACATAGATTCTTTTTAGAAATACTCTCTAGATTTGGATTCAATGAATTGCTTTTATCTTGGATTGTTGCTTGCATTCATTGCCTTTATATATATCCTCTATATAATCATAGGAATTTCACAATTGGGAATGTATTTCACTCAGTTTGGCATGCATTTCAACAAGGCCAGTTTTAACAATTTGACCTCTTTGTTTTAGAAGGAATTTTTTACCCTTTATGCACAACATAAGTTTTTTTTTTTTTTTTTTTTTTTTTTTTNCTTCTGAAAATTCCAACTATGTCCACTAAAATGAAAGCCTAAGGCATACAATATTTTATTCCTTATTGTACGATGGGAATGATACGATTTCCCACCCATCCAATCCTCATTGTTTCCATTACTAATTTTCCATGCTAACCATTTGGAAAATAATTGAAGGATTTGGGTTTTTTTTATTGCATAAAACCATAATTCATGCTTGTTATAGTCTCTAGACCTAAAATTTCACACTCACACATACAAAATACTTGTTTTTATTTTAAACTCTAATTTATGCCCTTATGCAAAATGCATGCCCGACAAGATGCAAGAAGAATTTGAAAAAAAACAATTGAAAGGAATTGTATACAATTTGGACATGTTGAAGGGGGGTATTACGGTGAAATCATGAAGATGGGTGTCTATTTTGCTTGTTTTAGGAGAAAAACACTATATTTTCACAAGTTCTTTAACTTCCGGTATACAAAAGTATTTTTTTATTTAGAATTTCACTTTACAATAAAAACAAAAGTTGCGAAGAATTTCGTTAGCTTTCCACTAACTATTTTTCAATTTTTTTTTATTGAGATTCGATATGTTAATTTTACAATTGTTTAACAATATGTTCCTTAAACATGAAAGGAATGATAATGAGTTATTTTTTCCGCCAACAATGTATCTTTTATTAAAATTTTGTTTTTAACAAACGAAATATATTGCAACAATCTACAAACATTCTATTTTATTATGACTGTAATTTTGAATCTAACAGATGAATATTATAATTTATAGAATTTTTTGAAGTTGTCCAAGATGAAAATGTTGGAGATTTCCCTGGATCAGGTGACATGCGGCAATACCTTGCCACCTGGCTCTGCATTAATCCACAACATAAATGTTGATGTCCGCCACCCATCCTCTCCTCATTTACGATGGTAGTCGACCATTAAAGATGATATATGAAGGAGGGACTCCTCCCTCGTGCGAAAACTCTTCCTCATACCGCATTCAGCATGAAAGGGTCTATGGATAGACAAGCGAATCTGGTTTTTGTCAATTTGTATTTTCGAGCGCCTGGACAGAGTTGGTTTGCTCTCTTTTTGGGCCTCCCCATCGGTTGGGAGCTCTGGTGCAGCTATGGTTCCTTATCATCTTGGCTCACTCTCGTTTTGTTGCATCCTCTCTGCATTGTTATATACCACTCGTCAACCATGACCAGGAAGTGAGGTAGGCCTCGTTGTGGCTCGGCCTGGTACACCCACAAAGAGCAGAGGCAAAGGAGGGAGAAACTGGAGGGCACTCTGTCGATGGTGACCTCCATTCTCTAGAAGAGGGCTCGCGCTGACCAATTGGCTCTTCATGCCATTATTGTTGAGACTTGGACAGAGCGTAGCAGTCAAACCATGACAATTGAGCCTAGAAGAAGGCTGGAGGGTGGCGTCGCGGATGAGTTTCCTACCTGCTATGTTTAAGAAACGTCGTTCGTGGAGGAATTCGTGACCACCCCGGAACCCCAAGCCATGGCATCGGACTCCCTGGTTGGAAGCGGTCCTAAAGACGAGACGACATAAGATTTCCCTATGTGCATCATTGAGGAGATATCGTGGATGGGTGACTATAGCTCCACCAGCCATGTTGTGCAGGCAACGATCGAGGACGAAGCTCGGGACAAGACTTGCACCACAAGGAGCGCAGACGAGGCTAGACCAGGGATGAAGAAGGAAGCGGCCAGTGCATAATTGTCTGAGGTCGAAGCCAGAGCTGGGATGAACGTGGAAGCGGAGAACGTAATCTTCGACGACACAGGTAATGACTTGCATGTTCCTTTCCTCCGTGCAGAGCATCTGGCTCTGGTGTTCGAACTCTGACGCCACATGGCAGACCAGGAGCACAAAGCCCTTCTCATGGGACAACGTCTGGACTTTCTCCTTGACGCGTACTCCAACGCTCCAACAAAGAGGAAATGTCCATTATGTGCGCAACCATTCACCATCCGAGCCAGGTCCACGTGGTATATAGGCGAGGGTGACAAGTCACCGGTTATCTAGGTTCTCCTATGCTAGTTTGTTTTATGTTTAATCATGCTATTGCTACATGTGCACTTGACCTATGGCCATCTGTCCTAGTTTCCTTCGGGCAGTACAGAGGGCAAAACAATTTTCCAAACTGTGTTGGTTTCTGGTAAACCGACAACATTTTTGGTGGCTCAGAACTATATCTCTGTGTGTTTTGTCAATATTTCTTTAATAACTTAATATAACAGGTTTTACTTTTTACTTAAAAAAAAAAAAAATGTTGGAGATTTTAAACACATGTTTTGCCCCACCTTGTATCTATCTTAATTTTTACTTAGAAGTAAAATCTAAAAATAAACTTTTGAAAATAATAGTTTAAGGATTATGAATATAAATTTTTCTAATTTTTTGACTGTGTATTTTTAGAGATACGGATATTTCATTTCACTAAATCATAATGTCAGTTGAAAATATTATGCATTAATGTTTTTAAAAAATTAAATAAAAATAGATAAAAATAATGAAAATGAAAACAAATTATAGGAATTGAAAGTAGATTCAATTTTGCAAATGATGGTATCATTTTCGAAACCAAATTCTGAGTATTTTCATGAGTATGCAACCTCCAAAGTTCAGGTAAGCTAGAGGGAGTTCTTTGGTTCCTGCAAACAGTCCCATTTCTTTGTTTTTGGCCGAAAGAATCTTTTAGCTGAAAAACGTAATTCTAATGGAATCCATTAAAATTAAATGGTTTCCTAGATTTTCGACTGAAAACCCCTTTTCTTGGACGAAAGATGGGTGAGAGAATTATGTCAAACGAAAATAATGAAAAGACGCGTCGCATCGTTTCATTTCGCGCCAAATTGTATAAATACGCTTTTGATCGCACACATTTTACACAATTCATCGCTTGTTTCATGGTTTTCTAGAGCACCTAAACAAAATTTCAAATCATCTTTTTCGTTTTTTTCTAAGAAGGTTGTTTCATGGTTTTCTAGAGAACCTAAACAAAGTTTCAAATCATCTTTTTTGTTTTTTTTTTAACAAGGTAATTGATGTTTTGAATGCAAAAAAATAAAATAAAAATTAAGTTCAAGTTTTTATTGGAATAACAATTTATATGTTGAAAGATAAATGTTGAACATTTTTCCAAGGTGAAGCCTTTGTTGAACATAAAATTATTGATATTATTTTTTAATAATTTTTGTGACAATGAAGTTTTTCTTAGACTATTCTGAAATGTTGATTTTGTTAAAATCTTTTACAGATAACTATACTCATGGGAAACAAAATTTTGCGCAAGATAAAATTTGACCGCACTTGAGATGAAACTCACCATAATGATCAAAGGGAAGAACATTAATGGAGAAATAAATGAGAACATGCAAATATTGAAGAACGAAACGATGATAATGTAAATACAGATTTCCAACAAGAAGAAGTCCAACTAGGTATACATGCACATATTTTCTATATTAAAAGTATAGAATTCAAATTTAAAATATTGTTTAATATAATTGATTGTAATTTTACGATTTGATGTTTTTCAAAAAACATAAATATATTTGTCTCATAACTTCGATGAAGATGTTGAAACCGAAATTGAAGAAGAAGATGAAACACCTATTGGTATGTACATAAATTTAGATAATACAATATGAACACTTGTATATAGTTTAGTGAATTTATGTTCAGGTTTTGTTTTTTAATATAAACTTTAAATTGAAATATGAAGGAGAATCTATCAACATTGATGATGAAATATTAGAAAATGTTGATACTGACAAATTTGTGAAGAAAGAAGCTAAGCATTATATAATATATCGACCCAAGAATATGTATAATAATTTTTTCAAAGATGAATCAATAAAAATACAAGATCAAATTTTACTCTCTCTAATAAATTCAAGAAAGTTAAAAGAAGCTACATCATTATTGGGTATTCAAAATTTGACAAAAGATACAAAGGTGAAACAAAATGTCTTTGACAATATAACTAGTGTATTAAAAGCTTTTGGAAAATCTTGAAAAAAATGTCAGTGTTGCACGTAGAGTGATACAAACAACAATTGTTTCATCTAGCAGTATAAAATACCATTTGACATGACACATGGAAAAAACCGATGAGAACGCCAAGAAAAACATTGTACAAACATAGAAAATTTTGATTTCAAATAGATGCAAATGATGAACTTGCTTGTTGGACAGTGATTTCTAGACAACCTTACAAAGATAGACTTGAAGAAAATGTTAAAGAATTGGCCTGTAGTTGTTGGTTGACATAATCTCATGTTTTACCACATACAAGGGATGTATTGAGATGAATAATAGCATGAAAAAAATATGAATAACATACAAAACATATATTTCCAATGACACAAATATAATTGTTCAATAAGTTCAAAGAAGAGCACAAAGAAGTTAAAATTTCCATCAATACATTTGTGCAAGAAAAACCATGGTTTGTTAGACCCATCACTGTTCGTGACACTTGTTTTTGTCATTATCATGTGGAATTTGAGTTATATTATGACACTTTTCTTTATTTTGGTAAAACGTTTTGGCCAAGTTCACCTCCTCCTTCCACATTCTGTGTTTTTATATTTGAAATTCTATGTGAAAGAGAAGGTGATGAATTATTTAACCAAAAAAGTTGCGTTGGTGGAAATAAATGTGATCGTTTTGGAAATCTAAGTTTGTTTCACTCAAAGTATCCTTTTGATATGAATGATCAATCATTTTATAATATAACAGTCAATAGGAAGAGATATGAATATATCCACAACACGGCTCCACATTCTTCAAATTTTATTTCCAAAAGGATTGATTTGAAAGTAGATAAAATCTGTGTGATATATTTTTTGAAGAAGTTTGAGGAAGAAATTTATAAATACACCAAGCATTCACATAGAGCTCGATGGAAAGACCTACAATTCAAACAATCTCGTGAAGTGTTTCCACCAGGGACAATTTTTTCTGTAGTTGATTTTGTAGAGAATTACACATTCACTGTACAAAAAGAAATACATAGTGAATATTATCATTATGATCAAGTCACAATATTCTTCCATGTTCTATATAGACATGCTCAACAGAGTCTTGATAACATAGAAAACACCAATGACAATAAACATGATATTAAAGAATATCACTTTTATATAAGTGATGACTGAGCACATGACACACATTATGTACAAAATATTTTTGATAAATTTTATGATTCATTGAAAGAATGTGGGATCGGATTCGATCGATATTGGATATGGTCAGATGGGTGTGTGGGTCAGCTCAAATCTTCACAATAATTCTATTGGTTGTGTCGTCTTCATAAAAAATCAAACATTACACATTGTTAGAATTTTTTTTAGACTAGTCATGGAAAAGGAGAGCAAGACGGTGCAGGGGCATGTGTAAAACAAGCACTTTGAAGGTATCAAATGAACCCTCATGACGACTGATTTGAATCCACTAATAAAGTTGTTGAACAGTGAAAAATGGCGCTAATCCATGAAAATAATCCGTCAAGGGATGTGCGCATGTGTGTCTATATATACATGTTACACATGATATTTTTATTCACGTGTTCAAATTTTATATTCAGGATCTTCAATAATTTTCTTGAGAGATTTCAAGTTAACAAGTTCTTATCTTGTGCAGGTGTTTTTGGTATGTTGGAATCCAAGATGTAAATATATCAATCCCATATGAATCCGGTACAATACATGAGACACGAAAAATACATTTGGTTAAAACAAAATGTTATAAAAATGTGTTTGCATTTGATAGAAGAAATGAGTCTTGTTTTTGTTCAGTTTTCATATAGGACATAAAATCCATAGAGATTTGCAAAAATAAAAAATGTAGAATATGTTAAAGCTTAAAGACATTTTGAACTTAATATTAAAGGAAAAAATCCACTTGAAGCCTCAAAGGAGATGGAATCAAATGAAAATATAGTGTCATTTGATGGCGATAGAGTTTTTGATCTTGTCAGAGAAGGTAATTTTTATGTTTAAATTTTTTCAAATAACTTGTAGATGTACTTGTGTGATAATCTAACACGAATTACTTGTTGTCCAAGATATCGAATTATTTGCAGTAGTTGTATTTTTTGTGGTTGCACCTATAGACAACACTGAAAATGTGAAATATTATTTGATGTGATGCCCATAACAAAAGATGAGGTTATTAGAAGATTTTGATGATAACGGTTTTATATATGAAACGGGATCCATCGTATTGAAAGGATATTTTTTTCAAGAAACTTATCAAACCGATACTCATGT
>SNQJ01S0197359.1:0-15245 GCA_010110895.2 Picea sitchensis | reverse complement strand
TTTGTGGCCAAAAGTCAGATCGAGACGAAGCTCTGATACCACTGTGGTGAACCAAGTCGGTTCACCAGGTAAATACCCAATGTAGGTAAGGCAACATGTTATAATCCATAAAGGATAATATATTAAATAATGTATATGAATATGAGATGATGAGTACAATACAAATGAGGGCCTTATATACCCACGCAGGGGTTCCCTTTCATGAAGAGACATGACCTTTTACTAGGAATGTGTCTCTTCATTATTATTCATTAACTATTTATGATGTATTTATACTTGTTATTATATATTATGTTCATAACAGTGACAAAAAAGTTGTCTTGGAAATATGAGGAGAATCATTCTCTATTGACCTTTTCCTTACCCATGCCTGATTGGCTTGCCAAAGCCTGCTAAGCGTGGATGACCAATGACTTCTTGGTTCAAATCATCGACAAGATTCAAGAGGACCCTAGTCCTCATAGGAGTACACTTGGAAGTAGTATAAAGGGCACATTTTTCTGATATAGAATTTAGTGTTGAAATCTAGGGTCTTAGAAGAATTGCATTCATCTCCTACGATGAATTACTCTATATTCTATATATTCTCACTTTTATGTCTTATCACACCCATTTACACCTTCCACAATTGCCAAAGTTTTCATGGTATACCCACTTACATTGTGTTAAATTGTGACCCCACATTCACAAACAAATTTTGGCAGGAGATATTTAAACTCTAGGGAACCTAGTTGACCATTGTTATAACTTATCATCCTCAAACTAAAGATAAGACATAAGTGGTCAACAAGTTCTTGGAAACCTATTTGAGATTATTTTCTTCAAAAAGGAAACACGAGTAGGAAAAGTGGCTAGCCATTATAGAATGATGGTACAATAACACTTATCATGGTTCTACCAAAATGACACTATATGAAGCTATCTATGGCCAAAATCTCCTTTCAATGACTTTATACTTACTAGGAATATCTAAGGTTCAAGTAATAAAGTCCATGCTTAACATCAGAGAGGATGTTCTTTGCACACTTAAGGACAATCTAGTGATATATCAAAATCACATGAAGTAATAGGATGACTAGCATCACTCTAAGCATTCTTTTGTAGAAGAGGATCATGTGTTTCTTCACCTTAAACCTTATAGCAAAACCTCTCTTAAAGACAAAGTCCACTAGAATATCACCTCAAAATTCTATGGACCCTATAGGATCCTCCAACACATTGGACAAGTTTCTTATCGATTGAATCTTCCAACCCACTCCAAGATCTAGAATCAATCTTTCATGTTTGAAGAAGCTTGTAGGGTAAAATTGTTGAGTTTAGTATAACCTTCCTGAACTTGATGAAGAATAGTCCATTTGGCTCCAATTGGAAGAATTATTGGCCACCAGTGAGTGTTGACTATGCCATTTCACCACCCAAGAAGTTTTGATCTAATGGAAAGATATGCAACTTGAAGATGCCACTTGCGAACCAACAACGATTTTACAATAGTTTCCACACCTCAATCCTTGAGGAAATCACTTATTTTGAAGGGGGAGGGCATGTTAAGTTCCTATCCTAACCTCCCTACATTGTGTACTCAATTAATGTATCAAGCCATTTTTTTTAATGAGGGTTGTTACATACCTAGTGTGATAGTTACTTAATGTAAAAAGGGTTCTCTTGTTAAATAAATCCCACTAGGTAGTTTGTACCAAATAATGATGGGACCACAAGTAGTTAGGGTTTTTCTATTAAGAGTCTATTTATGGAACTATAAGGATATGCAATTTTTTGTGAAGTGTTGCTATTGTATTTGGAGCTCTACTCATAGGAGGTTTTCCCCTTGAAGAGGCCCATGAAAATTGCTCACTCTTTTGGAGATATTTAATACAAGGGTTATATTATGTAGGTTTAATCTTATTTTCTCTTGTATTTTCTTTTCTACATTTATTTTCTCCAAACATTGTTCATGTTATACTATTTTGTTGGTTGAGTACATTACAAACAAATTTTCAAAAGATTCTTCAAATTTAACATTTATATGCTTGTAAAGTTCCTTGGTTTCTCTTCTTCAATTTTTTTTTTATTGTCTTCCTTATTCAAAGTTTCATTTATCCTTTATGCACCCTCCTCTTTCATCCTCCTAATTTATACATTACATTTCCATCCTTTAAGATCGATAGAAGTTTCCATGCACTTGATCAATGATAATTTTTTGTACTATGTTGTATAGGCGACAATGTTCTACTTTACTACTCAATTAATGGTTTCCTCTATAAAAAAAAAAAGTTTAACATGGGAGAATTAGAAATATCAGGTCTTCCAAAAATGATACTAAGTATACAGTTGAACCAACTCTTTCTTTGGACACTATTAAAACACTATAACATCTAGGAAATATATGGAGAGAAATCCCATGGATTACCTTCATCAATAAGCAATAAAATTCAACTTGAAAATTTAACACCATAAATTTGGTCAAACCCTTATACTACATAAAACAAATTTCAAGAAATTCCCTTTGTTTTGAATTCCATAGTTCTCAGTGTACTTTATGGACAAAATTACATTTCATAAATCACATAAACGTGTTCTTCTAATAAAAGAATTTCTTGACTTTTTAAACCAAATAGTGTCTTTAACAACTTATTTATTGAACTACCCATATCATATACATCCATTACCACTGACTAATAATTTGAAACTTGTCATCAAGGAAAAAACATAAAAAAAACCATTTTCTAATAACAAACTATTTCAAATAATCGTGGTACTCAAATTGACTAGATGATCAAAATGCAATAAATCAAAATACACATAGTTGCACTTATTCATTTATAAATTCTATTGAGGCATATCGATAATTTTATTTCTAAACAAAGCCACATGTGTCTGAATGATAAATGTATGCTTTAATTTTCAAAGGATTTTTTTTAGTAATACCATGTCATCCAATGATATTTACATCTTTCTTTAAGGATATATTTTATTTGTTCTTTCTTGATAGTTTTGATATTTTATTTCAATTAATTTATTACATATTCTCTACCCTCTCTCTTGACTAAGTTTTTCTTCCAAGAAACATGTAATTTAATTTTACCCATGTTGATGGCCTATAAACTACAACTCCAATGTCTATTCCCACATCCTCTTCTCTAGGTTTGACTTGTATATGGAGCCTTTGAGAGCAACGTGATAAAAATAATTTATATTTATTATGATTTACATAAATTGTCTATAAATATATAAGAATATATATTAAATAATGGATAATTGATATGATAATAAAAATGATTATTACGATGAGTCTCATGATGGTATATTTATATGCATGATCTAGTCACAAGGCGAAGAGGTATGTTCCCTTTTATTATTCATTAGCCTAAATTATATTATTATTATGGTTATAACATTTATATCCTCTTAAGGAATGCTTTGTCCTCAAGGAATAGTAAATATGATTCTCTCTAGTTGAGCATGTTTATGTGGTGGAATCACATTTGTCTGGTTTTAGGAGTTGGAGTTCATTTCTACTTTGAGCATTGATGAGGTTCCTTTGTATTTTTTGTATCATATTTTGAAGTATTTTGACCTAATTGTTTAATGTGACACCTTTATGCTTCTTGGTAATATATTTCCCTTGCTTTCATTGATTTATGTTTGATTGTGTTTCTTGTTCTTTTTTTATTAGTTGTAATTCATCTTTCTTAAGAGTAGAACTATATAATTTATAATGTTAACCTTTCCAGTTAAACTCCGTGAATTGTTCTTCAAGGTTTGTGGTATAAGTGCTCAATTGCATCAAACACAAACAAGTACATAAACAACATGATTCTAGACTTTCTCCTAGTGATAGGTCGGTGCTAGGAGACTGGAGCAACTGTAAGCTAGGGTTTGGTAGTCGTGGCCACAACATAGGACATCATGAGTACCAAGGGGGGCGGTAATGGAACCACATCATAAAAGCAGGTAGTAGTAGACAGAGGGAAAGCCCATAAGGCATAGGTTTCAAGGCACCAATGACAAGCACCTCGAGATCAGAACCAGAAAAGAGTCAGGAAAGAAATCAGAGGAAAAGGGATGACATGGGGGAAGAAGCCAGAGAAACTCAGAATGTTGTGCAAGAAACGGTGAGCCCAAATGGGGCAGAAGGGCGCAACCCATGTAAACCAAAGACAACAATGATACCCAAGGTAATACTAGACGATCCGCAAACGCAACTCTACAGGGATCATATGAAGACACATATGCTAATCTGCAATTTTATGGGTTTGTGGCCCACAGAAAGAATGTTGGGCAACTGGATTAAATATAAATGGAAGCCAAGCAGAGAAGTGGATCTTCACCTGGGCTTGAAAGTCTTATTTACAACAATTTTCATGAACCTAGAAGATAGGGATAATATCTTTTAGGGGGGGGCATACTTCCACGCTTCAGCAAGACTGTACATGTGACCATGGAAGGAAAAATTCTCGCCAGAAAAAGAAACCTTAAAAAATGTACATGTATGCCTAAGACTTTACTCCTTGCCGTTAGATTACTGGCTACCTTCCACCTTTGAAGAAATAGGGAAAAAACCGGGAAACCATGTGAAGACATCAGAAGCAACCTTAGAAGGACGATACACCTCCTTTGCAAGAATCTGCATAGAGATGGATGTGTCAAGGGCACTCCCAGAAGCCATAAGCCTGGAATTCAGGGACGAGGAATGGATACAAAACATTGAATATGAGCAGATCCCATTTAGATGTAGGATATGTCACGAGCATGGAAACCTAATCAGAGAATGTTTGATCATTAAAAAAAAAGAAGCGAAAAACACCAAACTACAACAGGACGAAGATTGGTTTATGAAACCAAACCACAGAAACAGAGTTAACAATAAGAAAAGTAAAACCCCAACAGGGAGCAATCCGAAGGCCAGGAATAAAGAAGAAGGACAATACAAGACCAACAAAGAGGAGGAAGGAGGAAAATAAAAGACAAAATCTAAAGAAGCCAGGGAACAAATGAGGATACAGATAGCCCAAGAAAGGAGATGGGATAGGGGGGTAGCACAACTCCAATGGACAGAGAAATCAGAGATACCCCCACCCCCATGCAGGAGGCAAACATATATGTGGAAATGCCTCCAAGCGAGGTAGGAACAAAAGATCCTGATCTCAGAGACATAGTGGAAAGGGAAGGGATCGATCTTCTGAATATACTGGAGCAATGTAAAAGGCAAGGCATAGACAATGTACCAGTGGAGCAACTAGATCTCATCCATTACATGTTCCTCCGAAGGGAGGAAGCCAAATCCAGAGGGCTCAAGCGCACACACGAGGAGATAGGACACCCATGAATCAAAGCAGGTGAAGGACAACCACAACTCTTACCCAAGCAAACAAGAAGGAAAAAAGGCAGGAAATCAAACAGTGTAGCCCTATAGGAACTAGGAGCTCTACTAATAAACTTAGGAAAGATCAAAAATCTCTTTCCCAACTCCCCCCCACATGTTTAAATGAAGATTATAACATGGAATATAAGAGGCCTAAACAACCCACGAAAGCAGAGAATTCTTAGAAATAGACTTAGGAGGGAACAATCAGACCTCTGGTTCATCCAAGAGACAAAATGCACTGTAGACAGAATGGAAACAATTAATAAAAAACAATGGAGCAAGTACAAGATGTTGGTTGTCGAAGGAAAACAAATGGTAGGAGGAATCCTCACCTTGTGGAATTCACAAGTGATGAACCTAATAGCAGGTGAGGAAAATATAAGAATGCATCTAGACCTAGAAGACCTAAAAACCTGCTCCAACAACCTCCACTAGATCTTGGCCAGGGACTTCAACATCATCACATCACTTGCAAAAAAAAGAGGTACTAGGAGATTGGATAGAGATGAAAAAGAATTCTCAATGTTCATAGACACATCAAATATGGTGGACATCAGAACCAATAACAAACACTTCACTTGGAATAATAAATGGATAAATCAACATCAGGTTGCGACAAGACTAGACATATTCTTGGTGTCGGAATCCATCATTATGTAGGGGTTAACCTTATATTGCATCATTCTTCGCTAAGAGGGTTCTGATCACTGGCCAGTCCAACTGGAAGCATACTTCCCAACCACCCCGAAGAATAGACCATTCAGATTTGAGAAATTCTGGATTGAACACCCCACCTTCAAGGAGAACATCAACTAGTGGTGGCGGGAGGAACAATCGGAGCAAGGGACACAGATGTTCAAACTCTATAAGAAAATAAAGTACATCAAATATAAGCTCAGGGAGTGGAACAAGGAAATTTTTGGCAACATAAAGCAAGAGAAGAAAAATATTGAAGACATAATTAGAAGACTCCAGGAAGTTTGCATAGCGGAGGGATATACAGAGGACCGAAAAAAGGAAGAGATCCAAATGACCCAAGAATGGGAAGGAAGATGCAAGCAGGAAGAAATTCTATCGCACCAAAAGTCCCAAATCATATGGTTGAAGGAAGAAGAGAGGAACACCAAGTTTTTTCATAGAACAACCATTTCCAGAAGATACCACAACAAAATCCTGAAAATTAAGGATCAAGATGGGATCGAGAGAGAATCCCACAAGGATATTGAAAATACCTTGGTAAGTCACTTCCATGGGATAGCCGAGGAACGCAACAAAGACCGAACGGAGGCCATCTAGAGGATAATGCAACACATCCACCGTCTAGTCACCGAGGAACAAAATAACAACCTAAACAAACCCATAGCTAAGGAGGAAATTGATCAAGTGATCCAAGAGATGCCCAACTAGAAATCCCCAGGTCTAGATGGTTTCACAGTGGAATTCTTCAAATCCTGTTGGGAAGTGGTCAAACACGATGTTTATAGGGTGGTGGAGGACTCTAGATGGTTGACCTCCATCCTAAAAGCGTTAAATTCCACAATGATTACTTTAATCCCCAAAGAAAATGACATAAGGAACCCTGGCCGCTACAGACCCATAGCTTTATGCAATGTGGTTTACAAGATAATCTCTAAAGTCATAGCCAATAGATTGAAACCCCTCCTACCCACACTGATTTCACAAGAAAAAGCGGGTTTTATGGAAGGACGAAAAATCATGGACAACATCATCCATTCTCACGAGCTAATCCACACCTTGAAATCTAGAGGAGAGGGGGGATGATAATACAACTTGACCTAGAAAAATCCTATGACAAAATTATCTAGTACTAGACGGTTAAGACTCTGGAAGCCTTTTGTTTTACCCAACACTGGATCAACTGGATTATCAGCCTAGTCTCAACGAAAATTTTATCGCTCCTGATAAATGGAGCCCCAGCCAAACCCTTCTATCCCACTAGAGGCATCAGACAAGGAGACCCGCTATTTACCTTCATGTTCATCCTGATGATGGAAGGTCTCAGTCGAAGCATAAAAAGAGCAACAACAACAGGAGAAATAACAAGCCTCAAACCTTTCGAAAACTACCCTACCTCCACACACCAATAGTTCATGGATGACACCTTACTCCATGGCATATCCACAGTCGAGGAAGAAAAAACATTCAAAAGGATCTTAGAAGAGTTTGGGGAATCCTCGGGCGCCAAGATCAACCATTCCAAATCGATGATCTACTTTTTCAACACCAACCCTGCAATCCAAAGGAACCTGATAAATATTTTGGGCTTTGAGAACAAAACTCTCCCAACTAAATAATTGGGCATCCCCCTGACGGACAAATCTTACAAAATGGAAACTTGGGAAGGAGTGCTCAACAAGCTACAGGAGAGGGTGAAAAACTGGACATACATATCCCTCAACCTAGCGGGGAGACTGGTATTGACCAAGAAGGTTCTGCAAGCAATTCCAACCTATATGATGTTTGTATTTCCTGCCCCCAAAGGAATACTACAAAAAATAAGGACCATCCAAAGGGACTTCCTATGGCGAAGAGTGGAAACAAAGAAAAAATGGGCCCTGGTGGCTTGGGAGAAGGTTTGCAAGCCAAAATGAAAAGGAGGACTAGGGCTACAAGATCCACAAGTAACCAACGAAGCCTATGGGGCGAAACTCTGGTGGAGATGGGTTAAAGACACTTCTACCCCGTGGGAAACCCTTTGGAAGGCCAAGTATGCACCATACATAAACAACCATGACTGAATTCGTTTTATGGGCACCAGGGAGGGATCAACCATTTGTAACCTATCTTGGCGCAACAAGGCCTGGGTCTAGACACACAACTTCTAGGAAGTAAGGAATGGTAAAACAATCAGATTCTAGGAGGATTCCTGGCAACAAGAACCCAAGATGGGAAATCCGGACAGGGAGGAACTCCAACAAGACATGATCGCGTAAGGAAAAACCAATGTCCACCACTATTGGAAGCAAGAAATAGATCGAAACAGATGGAGAATCTGGGACAATCTCAATTCCCAAACTAGTGATCAGACCACAACCATAACGAAAGAGTTGGAGGAGGAACTAAGTAAAAGGAAAATTGCAGTCTCGGAAGAAGAAGAACAATTAGGATGGGGCCAGAAAAATGGCGGGGATTTCAACTTGAAGGAAGCCCGGCATTACAATGTGGACCAAGACCAAGAATATCCGACACAAGTATGGGATAAGATCTGGAGCAGCCCCCAGTGGCCAAAAATAAAAATATTCAAATGGTTAGTACTTCACAACTGAATTCTAACCTGGGAAAACCTAAGGAAAAGGGGCTTCATAGTTCCGTCATGGTGCCACCCCTGTCAATCTAAGGAAGAAACAATGAATAATCTCCTTGATGAATGTATCTACACAACAGAGATCTGGGACTGGGCGGCAGGTATTTTTCGACAGTCCAATAGGACCCAAGGTAACATCTGCGCAACTATCAACAACTAGAATGAGAGTTACATAAAAAATGAAGAGGTGAATCTATGCTGGACTCTCATTCTGGGGATGATCATATGGACGATATGGAAAGAAAGGAACCGACACATCTTCAAGAATGAAATCTTTACGGAAGGGAAAATCAAAGAAAACATAATCTCCATGACAAGAGAAATGGTGCAGAGTCGCAACTACCAGAATGGGAAAGCGCAACTCGTAGGTCAGGACTCTAGAGTCCTAGAATCTTTTCACCTAAAAGATGGGTGCAACCGCACACAAATAGGACAACCACCGCAACTCCAACTAGGTGAGCGCAACTGGAATCCCCCTCTAGTAGGGTCCCTCAAGCTAAATTTCGACGGGGCGACAAAAGGAAATCCAGGCATGACAGGAATGGGTGGGATTATTAGAGATAGTGGCGGAAACATAATCCAATTGTACGCCGGGAGTATGGGAAAGTCAACTATCAACAAAGTGGAATTCGGAGCCCTGGAGATCGACATCGAGATTCTAAGCCGTGAAAGGATGATAAACACTATCGTTGAAGGTGAATCCACTTTGGTAATCAACACGGTGAAGAGTCTCCAAAATGGCACCAGAGTGGGAAAAATTGAGAGACACTGGTGCTTGGCACACTCCCTGCAAAAAATCCAGGAGCATCTACAAAAGATGAACACAGTGGAGTTGCGCTGGGTACGCAGGTCAATGAATGACCTGGCGGATAGAATCGCTAATGAAGGGGTTATCAAGGAAGGATCAGAGTTAGACACCACCTGGAGAAACATCCTAAATGGTAAATTCAGAACAGATTGCACACAACTAGCGACAAAAGACCGTGATGAAAGCTTAAGTACGGAAGGTCACATTGAGAGGAGTAGTGCAAGGCCAATAGGCGGGCACGATGAATCCAGGCAGAATCTTCATGGCCAACACCCAATTATAAGTGAAAATGCGGGATCAGGCCACACAATAGATGGGGGTACGACATCAAGGTCACATCAGTAGGAATAAGCGTAGGGTTAGTGTAGGTGAAAGTACAAATGGGACTCAACAGGTTGTGAGTGACGTAGGAAAAAAGATGTTACCATGCACCAGTAGGGTCATGCCCCTTCCAATAACATGTACGGGGAAGAGAAAAGTTGGTTACACAACAAGCAGGGGAAATGGTCGACGGAGGGATAATGGACGGACTGTCATGGTCACACATACCAAGACAGATAAAAAGGACGAGAAGGACCACCTCTACGAGTAGACCATGATTGCAAGGACGAGTCTGCAGTGGGATAATTTCGATAAGAGGTGAAGCACTAGGAATAGATGTAGTCAGACAAAGCGCAACAGCAGAAGCCACCACAAAAACAAGGGCCCGAAAAGAAGGAACCCCGATGAATATAGGAACAGGAGGAGAATTTAGGGAAATAACCGCCACAAGCAAGCCAAGATGGTGCGTATGAAGAAAATGCACGTCAAAAGAAACACCCAGATGGACGAAAATCCTATAAGCCATAGGAAGATTTCAAGGATGGAGCAAGCAACCCGAGACGCCAAGGGCACCTTCCAGGCGCTGGTTGAACCAAAAGTTCAAGCGACCATCACCAGGTAGGAGAAGGAAACCACTGCCAAGCGCAAGGGCAAAGCCTGGGAGGAATTGAACCTGGAAGCGGATTGGATAACGGACCCATGGACCACGCAGTCCAGGGAAACCCTCTACCACAAGACGATAGAGATAGCATGGCAGAAAAAGATGTTAATAGGAAATGTGAGCACAGAAAATAAAGTTGCCAGTCGGAAAAGTAACAAGGCCCATAAAAAAAATTACTAAAAAACATCCTGTGTCGCCTCAGCAACCTGGATGCTAGTACAAAACGAATTGCAGAGAACCAGAAGAACCAAAAGGAGAAGTTGGAGCGAATGGCTTCCCAATTCCACTTATACTTGCGCTACGTCCATCATATGGACATCACACTTGCTAATGGGAATGGAGCACCAGTCCGGATCAGGAAGACCCAGACGGTGGCCCAGAGGGAGGAGAGAAAGGACAAGGCGAAAGATGGAAAGAAGAATCTCATAATCCTGCACTAGCGTCGGGTAGCTAATGATCAATGAATATTACTGGGTCAGTCTTAATTGCGGTCTTGTTTTTTTATGGTTTTGTTATGACTAGCTTGTCAAAACTGGATATGATGGGACTAGACCGGTTTCCCAATGTGGCGGTCTAGCCATACCCCTCTGCTATTTCAAAGAACGCAACTCCAGAACCCCTGGGATGGTTTCCTTTTTGGCAGACCAGGGAGTTCCTCTTTTTGTATATTAGTCTTTTTTAGTAATAAAGATACTCACACTCACTTACAAAAAAAAAAAAAGTGCCCAATTGCATCAACCATTCCACACCTAGGACCATATCGATGTCTTCAAGTGGTAGAGCGTAGAGTCTTGTTTGTAGTTGTAGTTCTAGTATTTGAACTGAGACTTTATGACATATTGCTACTTGTTTGACCTTTTGTCCATCAACGACCATAATTGTGAGGTTCTTTGTGGGGTACAAATAAATGTTTAGATGTTTAGTAACAACAATGTCTATACAATAATGAGTTCTACCAAAATCTACGAGTACTTTTACATTTCTATCTTTTAGGACTCCTTTAATATTTAGTTTATAATGTTGACCTTTCACCTAGCACCTAACACCATATCCATGTCTTCAAGTGGTAGGGCATAGAGTCTTATTTGTAGTTGTAGTTCTAGTATTTGAAATGAGGCTTTATGACATCTTGCTACTTGTTTGACCTTTTGTCCATTGACGACCATAACTGCGAGGTCCTTCGTGGAGTGCGAACAAAGGTTTGTATTTTTAATAACAACATTGCATATACAATATGAGTACTACAAGAATCTACTAGTACTGTTACATTTCTATATTTTATGACTCATTTAATCTTTGTGGTCTTAGGTTACGATTTACATGTCATGGTTTCCATTAGAATTGTAGGCTTTCTTTCTTCTTTTCTTAGATTTGGATCTTATCAACCTTTCTGATATGTGGCATAATGTATTTGACACTTAGTTTTTGTATTTGGTATTTTGTAGTAATTGTTTCTATTTGAAGCATGTCTTGATTTCTATTTTATTGAGCACATGAAATTGAAGCTAATGATATTTTTGGTGGTGCTTCATTATCAATCAACAATATTTTGATTTTAAATCTATTGGGTTGATGTTAGGATATTTAGACACTTAGGATTTAGTTAAGATCAACTTGATCGAATGTGTGTTTAGGTAAAAGTGTGTTTCTTTAGTATGCATTTGTAGTATGTAATCCATCGGTCACGATAGGTTCTAGACATAAATTGATCTGAAAAATCATATTCTCCTCAATACTAACGACTATTGATCCATGGATTAACATTTGATTGGTCCATGATCTCTATTTAAAGAGTGTGGAGGGTCATTTGTTGAAGATCGATTGTGAGAAACTCTTATACACAAATTTTTCTTTTGCATTAATATATTTCCTCAAGTGGCCATGTTGGCTAGGGTTGTGGAAAGTTTCCCTCTAGTTTGAGTGTTTTAACCATGTAATAATCAGTGTACCAATATTTAATCTAAATGTGTGAGTGGCTTCTTAAGGTGTTCGTCCTATGTGGAAATACCCCATTTTGTCTAACATGGTATTCTACCTTGACCTCTCTCGTGAACTGTGGTAGATGAGTTTGGACTTATAGTTGGATTTTTATAAGTTTCAAGTTCTATCATTAACTCATATTATTTTAAAATTAGTTGATCAAATCCTCTATGCTCATTAATTATCCTTGACGTTTTGTCCTTGTCAGACTTTGAATTGTACTGGTAGTGATTTTATTCGCTTATTTAGAATTTCCTACTTTACTACTTTTTGTGCACTATTTTTGAATATTGTAGTGACTTTTCTTCACAAAAATGTCTCATAATCCATCTCCTATCACATATGAGACCATTATTTCCTTATTGATTCTAAATATTTTCTTCAGGAACCTTCAATTAACTAGTCAAATCCGTCATCGTTTCCTATTAATTTATCTGTTTTTTTTCCCTAAATCTTTTTGTCCATTCTTTTACTCATTTTGCGACTTCTTGATCCGATCCACACACGCGTGCACTTACACACAACATTTAATTTCTAAAAAAATTGTCTTTTAAAAGAGAGTTGACTAGATATATAAAATTCCACGATTAGAAAAAGATATTTATGAGAGGGTGTGACCTATCAACATTAAAATTAAATAATTTATTAAAATTTGTGTTGACTGGGTACATATTGGATTTTAACTATGATGATTGGGGTGGATATGGTTTGTACAAAGTACATACCAGAAAAGGATGACGACTGTATACAAAATTTTTAGGAATGAAGATAAAAAATGTAGTAATGTACAATGGAAGTAGCTTGAAGTTGTATGGATTATAAAGGAGCATATGACATGTATACATTGGAAAATGGTGACAACAAGTATTGGGATTAGCTATTGCAATAAGTACTATGTATGAATTATAGATAGATATGATCAACGACAGTGAGTATGGCATATTTGATTGTACAAAAGTATGGTAAGTACAATATGATTTTATGGTAAGAGAAGTATGGAATTGCTTATTAAATGTTATGTATAGAGTTAGCAATTGAGGAGTGGTTAATGGTATAAACCTTGGAATTTGTCAAGATTTTTTTATATTTTTTTTTTTGCTCTAATACTAAATTTAATAAAATTTTTTATTGTTTATTAAAATTGATAGAAGATTCTTATATATATAGAATAATAATTTTTTTTATTGTTTATTAAAATTGATAGAAGATTCTTATATATATAGAATAATGAATAATTGATAAAATAATAAAAATGATGATTATAATAAGTCTCTTGAAAATATACTTATACATATTGACTAATTAGATTAGTTATGAAGTAAAGGGGTATGTTCTTTTTGACCTTTCATTAACATATTATTATTATTATTATTATAACAAACAATATTAATGCTCAAATCCACGAACTATTCTAAGAGCGTAAACCAGATTCCAAACTAATTGATACATTTTTTAATAAAATTCCAAAAGAAAGACAACTTTTCGCTTGATATTGTAGGCTCACTTTAATCTTGTATACGAATTTAGTTGATACATTGATTTGTCTACCATGTTCCATGCCAACATAGGTACGGACTTAGTTGTTTCACAACTCTATATTATTTACAATATCAGTCAAAGATTGAGTGACATAGAATTCAGTTGATTATATATTGTTTGTTTATGGAGGCTGACAATGATATGATTGGATGGCCCATTTTTTCATAAAATTCATACGACAGGAAGACCATTATCATTACAATGTTCAATAAAAATTGGCAAAAGTTTCATGCCTTGGATGGTGACAAATAAACTCATGTATTTGGTTGAAACAAAGTGGGGGAGGGTAACAAATTTATAATTTTATATGTGGAGCTATTTCTAAAACTCAGAAACACACACTAAATTTTTTTTTGTCTTTCTAATAAAAAAATGTATATTTAAATTATGTAACATTTATTTTATTGTGTTTTATTTTTTTTAATATTTATTTATTAATTGTATTTTTATTTTATCTATTTTTAAAAATATTGTTTAAAAAAATTAAATCAAAACTGAACTTATATTTGTATTTAAAGAGGTTGTATCGAAGTAACAATAACAAAATCTTACAAAAGATGGCTTACATCCTATCAATTTTTTTTTATTATCTATAATAAGAAGAAAAATGTGTCTCATAAGACTATTTCTAAGCTCATCTGAAATGATTACATTTTTATAGTAGTTTCCTAGACACCAAAGAAATTTTTAAAACATACATTAGTTAGAAGAGAAAGAGTCCATAATTTTAGGAACTTCAGGAGGTCTGGGAGGAACTTCTTCTTCAATCTCCATAAGGACAATGCATCAACCACTTGTTATTGAACCACTATTAGCTCCATTAACTCTAGAGTGATGGTCCTCCTGAACATTGGATGTCATTGCCATAGAGTGAGAATTGAGCTAGGCCTTGAAATGTTGTATTCCTGTCTCCATTATGTCCATCCACATGTTTGAGGTTTGCAGAGCCATATCTATTTATTGATTTCTGGATATGGTGAAATTGGGGAGGACCTGCTCGAAGTCCTTGAATTTTCTTGAAAGGTGGTGAAGGGATGAACTATTTTCCTAAGCAATATCCTCACTCCTTCTGAGAACTTTCCTAAGGTCATTCCAAGAGGGTTCCATGGGAGGATGACACACAATCCTTCTCTGTAGAACACTAGATCCATAGGAAACTAGGTCCCTGTCCTAAATAATAGATAACAAAACCACGACTGGGATAAAACATATTTAAGAACCTACAACACTTACCCCTGTGGTCGTC
>SNQJ01S0197358.1:0-17298 GCA_010110895.2 Picea sitchensis | reverse complement strand
CATATTACATTAGTAATGTTATTTTATTTATGTTGTCTTTATTCCATTAGTTGTAATTATACCTCCTAGTCTCCTATATATACCAAGGAGACATTTTTATTTGGAATCATCTTGTACTCGAACATTTAAGTGGGGTAAAAGGAGGTTTCCCCATCAAAGAGGCTTATTATCTGAAATTATCTCTTTTTCAAGGCGTTGAGTACTTTTTCTAAGGTTTTTCTATTCTATATTGATATGTGGTTCTTAATAGCCTCGATGGTGGGTTTGGTTCCTATTGTTGAATCAAGGGATTTAAGCCTCATGAACAGAATTGGTGCTAGAAGGAGGGCCTGGGAATGAATGGCTGAATATGTAAGTTATATGATATTTCTAACAACCTATAGATTTGTAATGGTCCACATGCATGGATAGTCATCCAACTTACCGAGTACTCCCAAAGAGGATAACTCACCCCACTTTGAGGAAGTATATCTTCACCCTAAAATACCTTAAGCCCTCCCTCATGAGGAAGTGAATCAGTTTAGAAGGATTACCAGAGACTACACCCGAAAAATCGACACGTTTCCCTTTACCCCCATCCTCCCTCGAAGAAAACAACAAATCAGACTAGTAGTCGACACTCTCGATGAATTTTTCATACACTCCGTTGAAGACTTAATAGACTTCGTGATCACCGAAATCTAGGACATCTCTGAACCTAATGATCTTTCAGAAGAGGAAGATCTTGACTCTGACTCCGAAGATATGGAAGAGAACAATGGTCAAGATGAGGAGAGGGAAGTTCCACTTCAAGACAACCAACCTTGGTTGTTCGGGGACACCATGGCCATCCCTAGACGAGTACACAATCTCCCTCGGCACCCAAATTTTTTTATCCCCAAGTATGATCTCGAAACCTCAGGATTGCCTGAAGATCATATCAAGAAGTTCATAGTCGCAATCAAGCTTATGAACATTCAACATGAAGACATGGTATGCATAATTTCCCCCTACACATTTGAGAACTTGGCTTCCACATGGTATTTTAACTTGCTAGTAGGATCCAAAACCAGCTAGACTAAGTTCCAAAAGGATTTCCTAAACAAATTTTCCGAAGAAACTACCATGAGAGCCCTTATGGAAAAATTATTCATAGCCACCATGACCCCAAAGGAAAGGGTCAAATATTTCAATCAAAGATTCACGACTATCCTAAACAGATTTCAGACAACGACAAAACTGGCTCAAGAGTTGCAAATCATGGTTTATGCCAATGTGCTTCTGATCTCTATTTCCATGTTCGTTAAAAGATACGCTAAGAAAATCCCCGCGGAGAATTTCAAAGAGGCCAAGATGATAGATTTCTAGATGAGAGGGTGTAAAGAAGGACAGACATCTGTAGCAAGAAAAGAAATCCACCCCCCTCTGAGGAGAGGACTCCTCTTGACTAGACCGTCAGGGAATCCGGTTGAACCAACTCCCGATAAGGGTAATGGAGATATACAAGACCTGCAACACATGGTCAAGAAACTATCAAATGAGATTATAGATATGAAAATAAATGCGGGTGAGGTAAACCTAGGCCAAAGACCCTATAAGCCTTTCTTTAAAAGAAACCATCCTTTCAAAGCAATTGAACCTCCCCCATCCAACCTAAACATTGACTTAGGGAATGTCATGTCTAATTCTTTCTATACATACAACCAAGAGAACCACTCAGAAAGGGAATTTCCTCAGTGGGTCTACGCCATGAATTTAATGGCCAATCATTTTATGGGCGAAGTCTCTCTGACCGAACCATCCAGCAGTTCGGCCTTTAACATTGCCAATTAGGAAGATGTTGACCCACCACAAGACATAGCCATGCTGGTATGGGATCCTGACATGATCACGTCTTTGGATGATATGTTTAAACCTCAGGCACCACCCACAGAGATATCGATGGTACATACATGTAGTAAGGGTCAACCCGACCCAAAATACACTGATGCCACCTGTGCCTCACAAAGTAAATTAACTCCCGATCACCCGAGAACGACTTTCGCTCCCGGTAAAAAGCCTATAAGTATCCATACTCATGATTCTCCTAAATCAGATTACAATGTAGTAGAATATTTGAAGAAGCTGAAAGCTAATGTATTGGTTATGGACATATGTAGAATCCCCCAGCAGAAAGATGTTTTGTTGCAAGCTCTAAGTTCCGTAGAAAACCTGACCACCGACGATGGTCAGGAGAAGAATATTCCCCCTACGAATTTGGAAAGAAAACCAACGATAAACACCTACTCAGAAGGTAGGAAGGAGAGGCCTTTTGTACCATCTTTCTTTTTAACGTTCGAAGTCTTCAACATGAATCTCCAAAACTGTCTGGTAGACTCCGGGGCATATTCCAATGTCATGACCTTGGTTGTTTGTAACAAATTAGGTGTTGTCCCTCTAAAAAGTGATAAGCATGTCATACAACTGGACAGGACCCAGGTCAAAGTCATGGGGGAACTCAAATATGTGATGATCAGGGTAGCCACTCATCCTAATTTCGTGCAAGTGATTGACATCATTGTGGTGGATATCCCTGAGGCATATGGGATATTATTGAGCCGAGATTGGTCCGAAAAACTAAACGGATAATTCAGCACACACTGGGCACACCTTTGGCTACCACTGAAGGGATATAAGAACATGATCAAAATCGATAGGGAAAGATATCTGAAACATACAGTCAATGACCTGGAAACCCCGAACAAACCAACCTCTACCGATTTTCCCATACTAGGGAATTATTCTTCTGATTCTCACTTTGGAAAATTTTCTTCTCTCCTGTCTGAGGTTTCTCTTACCCAAAGCTCCGAGATGATCTGTCAAGAATAATTCTCGATGCCAATGGAAGATTCTCTCTTTTTTCAAGACCTAGTGTTAGGTCTTCCAGAAGAAAAGATCGAACAGAGAAACACTGATTGGAATGGAAATCATTGCTCGCAAATTTGGACCCTTTATTTTGATGGATCCAAGTCACAAGAGGGTTCGGGATAAATGTGCATCCTCATTGATCAAAATGGTAAATTCCATTTCTTGTCTTATAGACTAGAATTCGAGTGCAGCAACAACACTGTCGAGTATGAATCCCTAGTACAAGGGTTAAAGAAAGCCATAGATATTAATGTCAAGGAATTAAAGGTGTTCGGAGAATCGAAAATCATTATTAGGAAAGTAAGAAACACTATACACTGCAACTCCCCTCATCTTAAGAACTACCAGTAGGAGGTGTAGAGGTTGATATAATGCTTTGAATCTTTCAATATCACTACAATCCCTAGAGCGAAGAACATCCTTGTTGGCTCCTTAGCCACCGCTGCTTCAAGACTCTCGTCTTTGGAGGATTACGAAGCCTCCCGATTCACTGTAGAACTTCTCTACAATCCATTGGTACCTAATAATATCCCAAATTGGAAAGTCTTTGAGGGGAATGAACAGATCATAATCTTCTTGAATAATCAAGACAACTTCAAAGACCTCGCTATTGGCGATGAAGAGTTCCAAGAGAAACTAATGGAAACTAGTCCTAGGGAGGGTCAACACGCAGATAAACCAAAGGCCCACACAATTCCAAAAGGGATAACAAATATAGAGAATTTGTTTAATCTAAAGGAATGATTCAAAGGACTTAAAAATGCAAAGACTGGTAGCTCCTGCCCCCTCCATGAAACTATAAATATTGTAACCCCAGACAACCCAAAGTATGTAAATATAGGCAAAACGATATCTAAAGAGGAGAGGAAAGCCTACCTCAAATTATTCAAACAATACCAGGATGTGTCCACCTAGTCCTATAAAGATTTGAAAATGTATGATACCCGCATCATTCAACACACCATATCATTGAAACCTGAAGTCAAACCTTTTCAACAGAATCTCCAAAAGTACCACCCATCCTTGGAACCCCTAATGTATCAAGATTTAAGGAAGCTTTTAGATGTGAAGATAATTTTCCAAGTTAGACATTCCGCCTGGGTAGTGAACCTTGTTCCAGTAAGAAAAAACTCAGGAGAAATCCAATTATGCGTAGACTTTCAGAATCTCAACAGAGCTTCAGAAAAGGGCAATTATCCCATCCCACCGATGGATCAACTCCTACAGATCATGTTGCGATCGGAAATTTTCTCCCTTCTAGACGGTTTCTCAGGATACAACCAAGTGTTGGTTTCAGAGGAAGACCGATTAAAAAATACCTTCCAAACCAAATGGGGAACCTTCGCTTATAAACACATTCCTTTCGTCTTGATTAATGCATGAGCGAACTTTCAAAGGGAAATGGATGTGGTATTTTGGGGACTTATAAGTAAGTGTGTGGTAGTGTATTTAGATGACGTAACAGTGTATTCAAAGAATAGAGAGGAACACATCCAACACTTAACTCAGATTTTTGAAAGATGCCGAAAATATGGTATATCATTGAATCCTAAGAAAAATATCTTTGGTGTTGAAGAAGGTAAGTTTTTAGGTCATATTATATCTCAAGTGACAACTTTTATAGACCCCGAAAGGATTAAAACCATATCTCAACTCTCGCTACCCCATAACAAGAAGGCTATGCAGTCTTTTTTCGGGAAAATTAATTTTTTAAGGAAATTCACCCCCGACTTCGCTGAAACCATCAAACCCTTACAAAAAATGATTCGCAAAGATTCCGATTTTAAGTGGGATGATGAACTAAATGACGCTTTCAACAATATCAAAGCCGACATATCCCGGGCCCCAGTATTGCAAAGTCCCGATTTCAATAGAGACTTTAACCTTTATACTTTCGCCTTTGACCAATATCTAGTTGCGGTTTTGACTCATAAGGATGACGACAACAACGAAGCCCTGGTTTCATTCATGAGAACCAACCTTCAAGGAGCTAAGCTCAATTACCCTGCCATAGACAAGAAGGCCTACGCAGTCTATAAAGAAGTAAATAATTTTAGGTCGTACATCCTCAAGAATCACACTAAGGTGATTATGCCACACCTTGCAGTCCGATCCTTGTTTACCAAACAAGAAATGGGAGAGAGAAGACTGAACTGGATGGCGGTAGTCCAGGAATTTGATCTAGATATAAAACCCTCCAATTTAGTAAAAGGACAAGGTTTGTGCAAGCTCGCAACCAAAGCTCAAGATCAAGTAAACCAAGATCCAGGGTGGGATAATGAAATAGCACTGTGGTGTGGTGAAGCAACATACATTTCGTTGGGACCGGACTCCTGGTACAAGGATTTGGCTCATCTATTACATCATGTGACTTGTCCCAAAAACCTCAACCCCAGAGAAAGGAGAGCCCTCCGATTAAAATCCGCACAATATCGCCTCATAAATTCGGTACTCTTCCGGATCAACTATGACGGGGTATTACTGAGATGTATTGAATGCGAAGACGTCGATAAAGTTTTGAAAGAACTCCACGCTGGCCCCACTGGGGGACATTTTGCAGGGAACACCACCACTCATAAGGTTCTGAGAGCCGGCTATTATTGGCCCACTTTGTTCAAAGACACTCATGCTTACGCCAGGAATTGTAAGACTTGTCAAATAAGTGCTGGCAAGGAGAGAAGGGAAACAATCCCACTTCATCTTGTAACTGTCTCTAGACCATTTGAACAGTGGGGGCTAGATATCATAAGAGAAATTACACCCAATTCTTTGAAATTGCACAAATATATTCTTATTTCCACCGACTATTTCAAAAAGTGGGCAGAGGCCATCCCTCTGACCCATGTATATGAGAAAATAGTCATCCAATTTATAGAACAACAACTAATTACAAGGTTTGGTGTTCCTTCCATTCTGGTCTTTGATAATGCAGCCTACTTATCCTCTACCCTATTGACAGAGTTCTCTCTGGACAAATGAATCATAATCAAGTACTCTAAAAATTATTACCCTCAGGGACACAGTGTGGCAGAGTCAACCAATAAGAATCTGGTGATGATACTAAAGAAGACGGTTGCAGATAAGCATAGAAATTGGCATAGCCAACTCCATGATGCCCTATGGTCTGGTAGGGTCACACCCAAAGAGGCTATAGGGAATTCCCCATACTTCCTAGTCTATAGACAAGAAGCCATTCTCCCAAATGGTATTTATCTTCCATCTCTCCAATTGGCCCAAGATTCTAATGATGATAAATCCTCGACCATGCAACAAAGAATAAACACTTTGCTCATGCTGGAGGAAGAGAGGAAAAGGGCTACGTCTAAATTTTTATCCCATCAGTAGATAGTGAAAAGATGGTTCGATAAGCATAAGGCTAAATAAAATAATTTTGAAGTAGGAGACTTAGTTCTAAAGTGGGATAAGGTAAATGAACCCAAAAGGAATCATTCCAAGTTTCAGAGTCTATGGCTTGGGCCTTTTCAGGTGGCTGAGAAGATCGGCGTAGGTACTTATCATTTGCAAAATATGAGAGGGGAACCTGACACCCTCCTGGTAAACAACCAAGCCCTAAAGAAGTACTTCCAATAATAAAAGCAGAATAAAAGTTTATATATATATATTTCCAGTTGGCACGAATAAAAGAAGGACCGAAGATATCTGTTTTATGGGACAGAGATTCTTCATTCGCCTAGTGAATCGCCATTTGTTGAGAGCTCAACACACCCTAAAATTTATGTGACCACTTCCTTTTGGGTACCACCTTGTGTTTAATATTTGAGTTTCTCTTGATCATATTAAGAACCATCTTGAGAAACACCACGACTGATCAAGGAACCAGCGACCCAGATTACTTCCGGCTTAGTTGAGAAGTTTGGCATCTGTGAAATATTAAGGTAGCGAAAATTGTATGGGAAGTCAAAGCAACCGAGTGCCGACATTCTTCGGCGTCAGCCAATAAGAGTATCTCTGGGTCTCTGAGTCTCTGAAAAGATTTTGCCGAAGGCCAATTCTTTCGGCTTCGGCAGAAAAGTGCGATTGTAAGCACCGCACATAGATAAAAGAAACATTGCTGACCACCAAACTCCCAAAAAGAGTTTGGTATTGGTGAGAGGGAACTAATTAATCACTCCAACAAATCTCGGTATCGACAGCTGTGACCTCTAGTCTTTTCTCAAAAAACTGTCGGTACAAGTGAAATTCCAAGCATGACTTTTATCCACTAGCCAAATATCTTTCCATGATTAAATTTTTTTTTTAATAACCAAAATCGATAATCCCGCGGAAGTAGTAATTGATATCAAAGTTTTACAAAGAAAAACATTAACAAACTCGTGGCGTAATAACAATGATTCCAAAATATCTAATATTTTACGCAAAAGATTTAAAGAAGAATACACATTTGATTCACAACATGATACTTTTAAACTTTTTCTTTATATACAATAAAAAACCTTCGGCAGGCTTGGTTTACATACGAATAGACAACCCCGATGATTTGGCTAACCTGCCCGTTCATCATGAGATTACAAAATTTTACAAAGATGAAAGACAAAGAGGTGTTAATCCACACTTCCAGGAACACAGGGAAAGAACCTTCTAACTACGTATCACCTATTCTTTGGTCCTCTCTTAGGTTGTCTTTCACGCTTTGTGGTGTATTATGCTCCATTGTTGTCGCCATCCGTTGCGCCTCGCGTAACTCCATGATCATGTCTTGTGCTTCCTGAATTTGTCTCTACAGCCAAATGGTGCTCCCCATGTGACCTTGTGGCGGTAGTATCCTATAGGTTTTTTTTGCCAATTGACACCGTAGTTTCCTATTCTCTTGGTAAAGATCGACTATTGCAAATTGAGCCTACTCTAGTTGCTGAGAAGAATTTTTTACGGAAGCACCCGAATCTTCGGCCCTCCCCTTTCTTCTTCTGCCTCCTTTTCCATCAGTCCCAACACACTTCAAACAATCATTAGGCATTACAAACTCCTTGAGGGTTGGATGTGCACTCAGTTCGGCCTTGGGGAGGTCACCCTCTCCTTCCCAGGTTTTCTTCTTAGGCCTTCCTCTTCTCCGTAGTTTCAGTCCCTGAGAAGGCACAATCTCCAACTTATTTCTCCCGGACGTATCTGCGACCACCCCAAGCCCATGTTTGGATGCTGATGCTACCTTCGGGTAGATAGTTGTACCTCTCGAAGACCACAGGAAGGAGTCTCAGGTGCGCTGGGGATGAGACCTCTCACTTCGACTGCCTCGTGGACCTCGTCCTGTGTTTGAAGGATTTCCCATAATCACAAAGCATAAGAGACTCAAGGTGTCTGCAGATGGCAAAGGATTACTCAACTGGACGTTGTCAAGATGAACTTACTAAACCAGATCCCTAGGGAATATGAGCTTGGAATATAAGAAGGATTTCTTGCAAAGCTTCTGTATTTATAGGGAAATCAAAGAGAGACATTAGGCTTGCAAACATAATGCCCACGCCTCGCGACATGATGTTTGAAAATTTTTGGCACGCTGCAGCTAATCGACGGATGCGATCCAGAACATGAAAGCGTCGTCGATCAGGGTTGTAGGAAAGCGTGCAGTGTGATCCTTTCGATCCTTTTGAACTTCTGAACCTCCGTTATTTATAAATGATGCTTGGCATTCTTTTTGGTACAGGTTTTGAAGGCATTTAACGACCTTCTCTGTATGATATCTGACCTCTTGGGAGCACACACATGCATAATTCATCCTCGACGCCCTTTTTCCCAAAGGTCAAGTAATTATTGTGATAATTATACATTCATGTCTATCGTACTTGATTATCCACACTACAACATGCTGAGGTTTTCATTTATACCAAAGAGGAGTGGCGGCTTCACAGGTCACTCGAAGGAATCATTTGGGATCACATAAGTATTAAAGACGACTGAGACTAGCAAGATGCATAGGTACGTGTTGATCTTTTGTTTATTTATGTCAGATCATGGGTTGCTTGATCGTAAACTACTTTTGTTTAATTCCAAGAAGAACCTTCCCAATCACTGACTAGAGTTTGTCCTGTGATTCCACCGAAGAACTGAAACAATCACTGAAGCGACGAAGTATGTTGAGATCCTAATTTTGACATCCTGATATTAATCGACCTAAGTGGAATGATCAAGCTATGCACCAAACAAGATGCGTCATGGGCCGAACAATGTGTAAAGGTCACCGATGCAAATCCTGAGCAAGTACAACAGTTCACTAGACATCCAATCAAAGCCAGAGCCATACTTCAGAAGTTGAAATTTAGCCTCAAAAAATATCGGGCGCACACAGTAGACATCAGGGGAATCTATGGAGCTCCAATGGAACAACACAGGTTTCCATGGGCCAACACCTGTGAAGAACTCTTTATCAGATGGTCTGATTATGAAATATTCCACCCTTTTCAAGAAACAACTCGGGTGGACTGTTGAAAGACTGTTAGATGATGATGCCACATGGCGATTCTTGATTAGCTCAAATTGTATTTTACCGTTAATTATTATTAAGACCTTATGTTATAAATAGGAACATCGACCGATGGTCAAATTGTCGATGGTTGTTGTAAGAACTCTTTTCTTTTGGTTGTTGATAATTGTTTTGAGACTGCTACGAATTAAGAAGTCCTTCTGGACCAGAGATGAGCTATTTTTATCATATGTATGTGATTGGAGTTGGAGAAGAATTACTTCCTTTCCTGTTCCATGAATGTTGTAGTAAATGATTAAGAGAAATTAATTATGTTTTCAAGTTATCTAGTGCAATGTTTTGATGTTCCTTTCTTTAAATGATGAAAGTAAATCATTGTGCTTCTATGTGATGAATGTCTTGGTAGATGAATTATTTTGCTTACCGTGACATTGATTACAGTCGTGCTTCTTTCTCTATGCTAAGTAGTTTACCTCAGCTATGTGATGAATGTCTTGGTAGATGAATTATTTTTCTTACCCTGATCTTGATCATATATGTGTCTTCTTTCTATTAAGTAGTTTTCTCCGACAACAGTTGGATACTCTTTCGGTTAAATTATTATTACTAAGCCCTTTGGCATAGGATTGTTTTCTACATGTTCGAGTAGTGGTTTATCCCAAGCTCGACCCCTTCCCAATAGTTAAAAATATTGTCCTATCTTCGTCTAGTTGGTTTATACTGGCTTGCATCTCTTGTACCTGCCCCACCTAAGAGAAAATACAGAAAAAACTGTCTTAACTGAAGGAAGAGCATTCACCAGAAAACACAAAAGCTCATCGATAATTTGGCCAGATTGTAAGATCTAGAGAACCATTCCACTCCAAATGATGCAGAGTCTAATTGGGCCTCTGTGGTGGGTTTGGTTCCTGCTGTTGAATCAGGGGATCTAAGCCCCATCCACATATCGAAGGCGCCCAACACTGGGAGGAAGTGATTCATATAAAGGCTAACCCAAACATGACCAAATCTTAATAAATAACCATGTATGAACAAGTTGAGACTATAGATAAAACTTCTCAAGAATACATTAGGATAAGAGACGAAAATCGAGCAATAGAAGCAATCGAGGCACAAAGAAGGGGGATACTCTTACTAGAAGAAGCTGAAATTGCTATTGCAAGATTAGGGGAAGAGCCCCTAATAAATTCTTTGATATGACCTTTGAGAATCACCCTGGTAGGTACAAATGAGGAGGAAAAACTAAATAATTCAAATAAAATCCCACCGGAAGAAAGTGTCGACCAAGAAAACACTATCCCTATTCTACCACAGGCAGGATCGTCGATGACTATTACAACTCAGTAAAGGTCAACAAGAGCATCAAGTGGGATATGTATTCCTACTGTCCTCATAGATTTAATCACCATATATGATGATGAGGAAGGTTTAAAAGCCTCATGCATAACCCCGGTACTGATCACACTAGAGTAAGAACCTGGGGAAACATCTGCTCCAACTTACGACGTTTTGATCCCAGATCCCTAAAATGGCGACCATGAGGCTAGGAGCACTCTAAAGACTAAATTTCTTGATCAATTGGGAGTACAACCTCAGAATTACAGCTCCAAGAATGACTTGGGTGCTGGTGAACAACAAGAATAAAGGGAGTAGCCAAAAATCGACACATCAATGGCCGAAATCCCAACTAATGTCGATCCTTTACCTACTTCCCTATCTAGGAAAAAGAACTCATTAGACGACAAGGACCAGACGAAGGCCAAATCACCAGAGAATACATAAACCTCCCCTGCCAATAAATTGAAAGAACCTGCAATGGAACATTTCTATACGTCAGGGAGCCTAGGCAATACTTTGTCCTGGGGAGATCAATAGATTCCTGAACTAGTAGATGAAGTTTCCAATATACAGGCAATTGTGTATGACAGGAAAATGAAAGTTTTTATGAGAATAACAATGAAGAAAAGGAAGCTGATACTCGATAACACACTTCTCATAACCACAAAAGAAACATTGTTTGACACAAAAAATGCTAAGATGACTGAGCTAATTAGGGCAGGGATGGTCATAACCTACACTACTTTAGACAAGGAAACAATGGATGAAAGGGAGGTGGCCGCAACGAAGAAATAACTATACCATATGTAAGATCAAGTGAAGTACTACCAAAATTCAACACGATCGGTGGTACTCTTGAAGTGTGAGTTCCGAGAAATGTATTCACAATTCACAAGTGAAAGAGATTTCTTCACTGCTCGCATAGATGATTTCCAAGAAGATACCCTCTTGGGGCTAGCCACCTCTAAATATCTGTAGCGATGGTATGAAAAGGAACATCAAGCCTTAGAATGGATAGACTACATCAACCAAATGCAGAAGGGATGAGATACAAAAGTGCATGGCATCTGAGTGTTGATGGATAGCAACATTGTCTCAATAAGGAAGGAAATTGAACACGGGGTAAGCATGGTCCAAGAACCTCAGCAGAAAATGAAGGAAATATGGGGAGAATATGAGAAATGTTGGGAGAAAATCAATAAGGAAATGAGGAGCATTGACCTAGCATATTTTGGTCCACTGGAGGATTTCCCCAATTTGCATGACATATTTAAACAACATGAAGAACAAGACCTGGCATGGGAAGCGGGGATTTCATATATTTCAAGCATGATCTCAGATCAAGTGAAGAAGCTCATGGAACCCCCAATTAAATCTCTTGCATTCCTACAATGCCTAAGTGTCAAGCTAATCAAGTACAATGACCGAGCAATAGAGATAAAGGAGGTCCTCTCCACTCCGATGGATCAACACATGATTCCATATGAAAATACATGGAAATATCTCTTCTTCAAGTGGTCAGAGTACAAGAAGAACAATCCAATTCAATAAAACCACTAGATGATCAAAGGAGAAACAAAAGAGAAGCAAAAGGGAACAAATAGATAAAATCCACCACATGGCATTTTCTAAATTTATCACAACTTTAGTAGCTATTTTTAGATTAGGTAATTTTTGTTATAAATAAGGGCATCGACCTTGGACAAGTGATCGATGGTTTCAAGAGAGAAAGAATCTTCTGGAATTTTGTAAGAGAACTATTTCTTTGTAAGTTATTTTAATTAAGAAGTTATGTTTAGAACCAAAGACACTTCTTTCATCTGAGGTGTGAATGTGATTGGACCAAGGGGGATTATCTCTATCTTCAGATTCAATATTTGTTGTTGTATTGAGTAAGAGTTCCTGTATCTATTATTTAAAGTTATCTTATAAATGTTGTAACCGTTCTTTTATTCTAGTTGATGCATACAAATCAATTGTGTTAACCTATGATTGATAATAGAGCATTGAAAATTACTTTTCTTGAACTAGCTTCTTGTCACATGTATGTTTTGTTTCTGTAACTCTTATCTCAGACAATGTTGAATTCTATGTTTTCTTTCCTTAACTCTTATCTCAGACAATGTTGAATTCTACTAATCAAAATGGTATTAATGCTATATTGAAGTAGTTTAGATCTTCTTCGTCTGCATGATAAGGTATAAAGGTTATCCTAAAACCCATCTTTCCCCCCAACACACAATTTAAATTCCCTATTCCATTTAGCTTAAGCTCTATCTTTCTTTTATTAGAAATATTAGAAAAAAACCAAAAAGAGTACTGCACAGCCTGAGGAAATTTTTCACAGAAAAGACATATATGTCAATCATGATTAAATCCCATCGATAATTTCGGCTAGATCACGAATATGGAAAACCTTACCACTCATCAAATGCTTACAAGTCTAATTGGTTGTCTTAAGCAGGTTTGGTTCCTTCTTTTGTGTTAAAGGGACCTAGGACTTCTCAACAGAATTGGTGCTAGAAGGAGGGCTTGAATGAATGCATGGCTAACAATATTTTTGATAATATATTCCGCAAAGCCTATGGATTCAAAACAACCCACATGCATGGATAGTCACTCTCAAGACAACCAACATACAAAGAGTACTACTGATACAAGTAACTCACATCAACACGAAGAGGAAGAAAACATGTACCCTGAAATACCTTACACTCTTCCCCATGGAGAGTTAAATAAGTTCAGAAGAATCACTAGAGATTATGCCCAACAGATCAGAGTATTACCTTTATCTCCTTTACTTCCTCTAAGAAAACAAATAAGAAGACTAGTTGTTGACACCCTTGACCATGTATTTATTCACACGGTAGAATACCTGATAGATTTTTCCCTCACGGAGATCGAACACCCCTAATCTGATACCTGAAACATGAGTTGGTAATTAATCTTGCTCTCTAATTTTGATTACCAGTATTACCAGGTTAATTTCTTGCAAGCAAGAGGTAATCATTTTATTTATCATTTCTACACTTACTATTTGCGTCAATGACACTTGTCAAGGTTGGTTGGAGGCTCACTAAAACATATATTTTTTTTCTGCAAAAAAATTCCTCCAACAAAGCCAATGACTATGCGCTCTCCAAGAATGCCCAAGATGAAGGAACCGGAGGTTGATGAAGGGTCTACACTGGGTGCTGCAATATAGCTTGATTTTCTTTGAAAGACAAAATCAATTATCCACACAACTACCAAAATGATTTTATCCAACCTTCGGCATTCATAGACACAGAGGCAAGCACTGGATCTAAAGTGGTGCTCATGTCTTGGGGATACCTATATAGAAGAATTAGTTAGGAGGATTACCCGGATTTCAGACCTCACAACAACCTGGACGTCAGAATATTGGATGATCAAGTGCTCCCTAACATCAGGAGATCATATCTGCACAGGGTGGCTTGTTGGACCCCAGTTTTTCCCTACATCTAAACCTCGGGATGGATAATTGACCATGAAGAAAAATTCAAATGAACGGTCAACAATCAGGAGGGCGATGTGTTAGTGTTTTTCTTCCAGTTGAGGTTCAAAAATACTACAAGCTCAGAGACCCAGAGGAAAGGATAAATACAAACTTTGTGGTCATATTTTATGAGTGCCATGACACCGGTAGGTTACTGGCCTCATTGTGGAGGGAAGATAACAAGTTCACAAACAAGAGAAAATACTGGTATAGCATGGTAAATATCAAATAGCCATACATGTATTTAATGGCTTTGATTTTTCTATTATATGGAGAAAAGGATTGCTCAAAATTTTCAGAAGGTTGGATGCCCTTGGCGTATATCGTGGCAATTTTCGGGAGTAGTGTCAATTGGTAAGCCATTATTTGCAAACAACTAAGTATTAATCTCGTACATGCTCGAATACTAAAGGAAGGATAAGTTCCAATCTTCTACATGGCATCTTACCAGGGATGATTTTAAGGATGGAAATTTATTTTAAAATGTAGAATCCTTGGTGAATATTACTAATCCTTCATATTCCAACTATAAATGTCTAGCGATATTTTTGTAAAAATATTCAAATTTCTAAGGATTTAATATAGTTTTTATAAATTTTTGGCGATTTTTAAGGTAAAATAATTTTATCCTATAGAATTTGGACAAATCATTTTTAAAATAGAGAATCTCATTTTTGGAAAAACCATGGAAAATTAGCCCATGAGCGAAATTTAGCCCCTAAAATCATCTATGCATCCTACCTGTTGGACATAATCTACGCAAGAAACGTTTTCGCAGGTATGAACTTAAGTTGGCATATTGTCGAATTGCCTGTACATGTTTATTTTAGTATCTTATGAGAGAATAGGTACAAAAGATCATATGCCATGATATGTGATGGGTTCATATCGAGGATATATTTCATTATCTTTAGAAAGGATTTCCCTAGGATTTCGGTGGTAGCCAAAAAGAGCATAGCTAAAATTTTCCATTAGTACTTTGAAGAGACAAGAACCTATATCAGAGTGTTAGGAGCTACTAGTGCACCCCACCTACTCCTCGTTCATGTCTCATATCGTCTCATATTGGGAGAGATTTGTTACCAGACCATTTTAAAAGGTTATAATGCTTCCCTAGTAAAGGATAAGAAGAGAGCCTTCATTTCCTATGGTTTTCATATAGGGTTTTATATGGTCAAAGACACTACGTAGAAGAAACAATAAGGGTTAAATAAGATTGAGTATTGGTTCCCCACAGGCCGCTTTCACTAGCATGATACAAAGGGTTTAGTTCCCCATCATGCATTGCAGGTATCCTCCTATTGACCGTATTCTCATGATAGTTTTGAAGATGAAATATTTACCGAAGGCGCCCAACACTGGGAGGAAGTGATTCATATAAAGGATAACCCAAACATGACCAAATTTAAAGCAATAACCATGGATGAACAAGTTGATACTATAGAGCAAACTTCTCAAGAAGAAATTAGGATAAGAGATGAAAACCAAGCAGTAGAAGTGGTTGAGGCATAGAGAAGGGGGATACTCTTACTATAAGAAGTTGAAAGATATATTTCAAGATTAGAGGAGGAACCCCTACTCAATTATTTGATAGGACCTTTGAGAATCACCCCAGTAGGTACAAACGAGGAGGCAAAACTAAATAATTTAAATAAAATCCCACTGAAAGAAAGTGTCAACCAAGAAAAAACTAGCTCTATGCCACCAAAGGCAGGATCGTCGGTGACCACTACAACTCAGTAAAGGTAAAAAATAACATCAAGTGGGACATGTATTCCTACTATCCTCATAGATTTAATCACCATATATGACAATGAGGAAGGTTTAGAAGCCTTGTGCATAACCCCGGTATCGATCACACTAGAGGAGGAACTTGGGGAAACATATGCTCCAGCTTTCAACGTTTTGATCCCAAATATTTAGAATGGAGACCATGAGGCTAGGAGCACTCTGAACATTTAATTGCTCGATCAATTGGGAGAACAACCTCAAAATGACAACTCTAAGAATGACTTGGGTTTTGGTGAACAACAAGAATAAAGGGAGCAACCAAAAATCAACACCTCAATGGCCAAAATCCCAGCTAATGTCAATCCTTTGCCTACTTCCCTAGCTAGGACAAAGAATTCATTAGTTGACGAGGACCGGATGAAGGTCAAATCACCAGAGAATACATAAACCTCCCCTTCCAAGAAATTGAAAGAACCTGCAATGGAACATATCTATATGCCAAGGAGCCTAGGAAGTACCCTGTCCTTGGGAGATCAACAGATTCCTGAACTGGTAGATGAAGTTTCTGATATACAGGCAATTGTGTATGACAGGAAAAGGAATTTTTTTATGAGAATAACAATCAATAAAAGGAAGCTCACACTCTATAACACACTTCTCATAACCACAGAGGAAACATTGTTTGACACAGAAAATGCTAATATGACTGAGCTAATCGGGGCAGGGATGGCCATAACCTACGCTACTTTAGACAAGGAAAAAATGGATGAAAGGGAGGTGGACACAATGAATAAAGAACTAGAGAATATGCGACATCAAGTGAAGTACTACCAAAATTCAACACGATCGATGGTACTCTTGAAGTGTGAGTTCCGAGAAATGTATGCATGATTCACAAGTGAAAGAGATTTCTTCACCACTCACATATATGATTTCCAAGAAGATACCCTCATGGTGTTAGCCACCTCTAAATATCTGCAGTGATGGTATGAAAAGGAACATCAAGCCTTAGAACAGATAGACTAAATCAGCCAAGTGTAGAAGGGTTGAGATACATAAGAGCATGGCATATGATTGTTAATGGATAGCAACATTGTATGAATAAGAAAGGCAACTCAACACTAGGTAAGCATGGTCCAAGAACCTCAGCGGAAAATGCAAGAAATATGGGGAGAATGTGAGAAATGCTGGGAGAAAATCAATGTTAAGAACCAAACATCAATATAGCATGGAAAAACCTAGGGAAAAGTACTCAATACCTTCAAACAGAGATAATTTCAGATAATAAGCCTCTTCGAGGGGGCAACCTCCTTTTACCCCACTTAAATGTTCAAGTACAAGATGATTCAAAATGAAAATGTCTCCTTGGTATATATAGGAGACTAGGAGG